>JAASAY010000502.1:0-63725 GCA_014822085.1 Fusarium stilboides
ATACGAAGTTCCTCTACGTGTCGTGGGGTAAGAGGTATGTATAAGAGACAGGGGGAAAACGAAGGGGCAGGGGAGCGGGTATTTGAACCAAGATTGCAGTATGGGGATGAGAACAAGGTATGATCTCAAGTGGATAACAGAAAAATGGGCAATTGGGCCATGGACAATGAGCTGGTAGACGGGATGGCAGACCAGGTAGGTGCTCGAACCAGATGCTACTGTAGAGCCAGTGGATGGGAACCAGGAGTACGAGGCTTGTCTGGCAGTTGAGCGGGCGCGACCAGCCAGGGTTCAACTAGAGTGAAGTGCTGTCGAGAGAGGGAGGGGCTTGGGGGTAAATTGACATGGATGACATGGACGTGCTGCAAGTGTGCGAGTCCGCGACGATACCCCTGTCGCAGGAGTCCCAGGAGCATAAATTACTTTGGGATCAAGAGCGGAGCGGTGGGCAACAGTCAAACGTCCAAGGAGAGCGTTGACAAGCTTCCGCCGCAGAAGTACTCTCCTGCAACTTGCATGCCCAACGCCGAAGGACGCCAGCAACTGCGCCAGAAAGGGAGGGGTGCGAGTAGAAAGCGGTACTGAATGTATGAATAGGTTCAACTGAATGAGTGAATGAATGGTGACGGACGGTTCAAGTGGGGTGGTGTGCCTGCGGGAGCTCAAGGCCAGCTTCAAGAACCAGAAAAGAAGACTCCATACGTCCACCCACCCAGTCAGACCTCGACCCATCCATCAATCAGAAAAAAAGGGGACAGAGGGGTGACAACGGGCTTGAACTTGCGGGTGAGTGTGAGGATGAGTACGTACTCCGTCCTCTCTCTGTACCCGCAAGTCGAGAGTACTCGTGGGAAGCGTATGTCGACAGGCCAAGCAGATGTCTCCGGGGAGGACAACGCATGGAAGAAACGTGACAGGGGTCGGCTGGGTTTGATTAAGTGGCCAATGGTCGCCTCACCAAGGCGCCCAGCCAGGAGCAGCTGCCCAATGAGGAACAACAGAGCCGGGGCTAGTCAACGGGCCAGGATTACGCCGGGATTGGCTTTTTCCCTAGTGATCCTATTTTGGCCACAGGCGGTGTGGGTAACCTTTCTCAACCGTCGTCTTCCATGGGCCCATCTCATGGTCCCTGCCTAGTCACTCGAGCTGGCCCGCCCCCAAAATGGACCGACCAGGCACTTGAGCTTCAACTCGACTGACACGCAACGGCCACTGACTGTGTGAGCCATGCTGTACAGAGTCCTGTTCGGCTCCAGGTACCTGCAGTGTACCGGGTGTCGACGTGTGAACAGCACTCGACTCCTTCCAGATGAACTCAATCCCCGAAACTTGCGGCTGCGCACATTGCAGCCTGCTCCTTCACAACTGCTTGACTCTGCCGGTTTTCTCACTTGAGATCCATCAAGTACGTCACCACTTGTACCTTGGGCGCGATGTTCAAGAAAAAGCACCAAGAGGTATGGCTGAGGCGAGGTCGGACACTCCCTCATTCACGTCACGTCCCGTTCCTTCTGTCTGTCTGTCGACATTTGATACTTCGTAAACGTTCTCCAATATGCCACGCCCTGAATTCTGAATCAGAGGGGTAGCCCAGTTGTCTGCAGCCCAAGCGACCCACTGGGGAACAGCACCGCCGATACAGTATACCCACCTAGAATAGTGCGGTCAGGGTTTGCTAAGCTTCGCCGTTCTGTTGCCTTTGATCGCGTATTGTCTTCCCAAAAATAAGACGTTCCTCAGCTGAGTTAAGCGTCCTTCTCGGCGGCTTTCTCAGGCATCATCCACCGGCTGCTGGTCCGCGTAGCCGCGGTGCGTCATGGACGAGATTTGGGCCGTTTGGTGTGGTGGACATTGGTCGACAGTTTGACACTTGCGTTCTGCTTCGCCAGCCTCGCGACCGTTGAGTGGATGCCAGACAACATTTGCCTTGGTGGCGCTTCTGCGGCACCCCGAAAATCTAAACTCTGTGTTCCGCAACGGCTGGCGGAAGGTCGTTGTAGCTGCGTCTGCGCGCTCCCGCTGTCGCGTCCAAAGTAACTTCGTCCGCGTCTGCGGTTCTTGCAGGACGGTGTGGCTGGTGCATGCGAGGCCGCTGGCCGTTTCTCAACTCAAAGGCTGAAGTGAATGACTGCAACGTCCCGCCTCAGCCTGCTCTACCTCTCCAATTTTCGGGGTTTGGCATGAGGGCCTTGTCAAGCAAGGTTGGTCCTGACCACACCATCCCCTGTTCCCTGCGGGCGCCCCGGTCATGGTGAAACAAAAGATACCCTGCTCAGCCCACCTTGGGGCTCCTGACCTGGTCAAGCTTGCGACAGGCATATTGCGTGGGATGCACGTCGAAATCCTTGGTATTCCCGGAGCCATCTAGCGACACAAGAAGCCCACTCCAGCCTTCACTTGAGGCTGATGCTGGGGTCTGCCAGACGCGTTCGTAGCCGCGACGCGTCTGATATCGAGCAAAAGTTGTTGTTTGAGCTTGAACCGAGTGGCCTAGCCATCTCTTGAAGCAATTGACGTCCATAAATTTTTGAACGATGTGCACGATAGAAGAGAAAGAAAATGGAACTTACAGGATGTACCCCAGGCTCCTGCTTGAAGTGGCCCGGAATCTGGCGATTCGCTGACATGCTGACGGTCATGAGGAATACAATACGTCAACTAACGGTTCTACTGGTCGTCAATGGTTAGCAACTTGCTGTGGACGACAGAGAAACGCAGTTTGGGCTAGCCAGATCAACGCACGGCGCCTGTTCTGCCAGGATCTTCGTGGTAGAACAGAGTCAAAGTGGCGTGATTCCAGATCCTGTATCAGCAACACTCGGTGCTTCAGAAAAATTCCCGCCAACCGAGTGCCTTTTCTAGGATGCAGCTTTCGGGATCTGCGTGTATAGTGGCAAGGAAGGATTGAGAAGACGAGAATCGACTTACCCGCTCGATGAGTTCCGAAAACTGGTACAGAGTACGAAGTGTTGTTGTTTGAGTTTGCTGTGGCTAGGAAGTCCAAGTCATAAAATTAAGACAGGAATGGCGGGTCAGGTTTGAAACAGAGACGCCAGTGACAGGTGCCTATACGTAGTCGGCAGGACAAATCAGCCTCGTGAATGCGATGAAGTTCACTTCGTTTGCTCTTCCAAATTACATGTAGGCAAAGGGGATGGTCGTCCCCCTTAATGTGTGAAGCAAACCACTAGTAAATGATACTAGCAATCCGCTGCGGGTCCCAATTTCGTAAGAGAAAAAAACGGTTCCGAGGTCAAACACGAAATATTACCGCGATTGAGCCTCTTTCATGCAAACAAACAATGAATCGAACAGAAAGTCTCAAGGAAATATTTGACGTACCTGAATGGTCGTGCTTGAAGTGTAGCAAAGGATAGCCAACGACTATGATAAGTCCCTGTTGGTGGCACACAAAGCAATGGGGCAAGCTTGTTGGTAACGTCTTTCCACGTGCTGGTCCCAAAAGTGCGGATCCCTGTCAAACAACTTTTGAGATTTGATCAAGAATCGCTCTGGTGCGGTGCCAGGAGATCGGTGTGATGCGACAGACTGCGTAGAGGGGAGGGAGATGCAGCTTGGTCGCTGTTGCACCTGGATTCCTGGTCAGTTCGTGCAAACCTTGCTTGTAGTTTGGTTCGAAAGATTCTCTCTATGTGAGTCTCCAGCAGGAGGGCATGGCGCATACACGTACCTATCTGGAAAGGGACACCAAACAAGGATGAACTGTGGTAGGTAAGACACCCTTAGGCTGGAGTGCGTGCGTTCGCAGAATACTGGTCTGGCAACTGTCAGAAACGGCCAGGGCTTAGCTAGCTGGGATAGGGTGTTCAAGAGAATAACAACAAGAGGTTAAGGTAGCGCGGCCCTGCAAGATATACTGCCCCAGCCCTGGGCACCAAACGTCTCTGTGGCTTTAGTCATATCAGGGCCCTGCTGACAGGGTCCGGACCCGAGAAGAGAGAACAGCCCTGACTGGAACTGGGCCCGGGACTGGGTGGTACTGGGACAGCGAGGCCGCTGAAATTGCTGGGCAGGCAGCTGGGCAGCAATCCCATTAACCGAGAGGGGATACGGTATAATGACGCGAATTGGGAGGGACTGGTTACCACTACCGTACCAAGGGAGCCAAAGCGTTTGAGTACGGATGATGAGGATTTGCCAGCCCCAAGCCGATTGGGAAGCAAGACAAGGCTCAGATGGCGGCCATGTGTGGGCAGGGAGCGGGGAGCTGCACCATGGCGGTGGCTAGCTTACCTTTAGTTCCTTAACTGAGTGAAGGCTTGATGGACCGTTCACACAACGAGAGGCCGTGAGCTTCGCGGATGAATATGGTGGGTGGCACTGGTGGGACCGTTGCCTGTCAGAGAGATTTGGGTCAGCGCTAATTCACGCCGGTGAGTGCGGGAAATGGGTGCAGCAGGGACTCCCTTAGATGGGTACTTTGGTATCCAAGGCAAATATGAGAGGAGGCTTCCGTACACGATACGCAGGATAAAATGACCTACTACGTACTCTGTTGCTCCATAAGCTTGGGATGATTAGTCTGCTGTGTTCGATGGAGCTTCGATCCTTCTCTGGGCTTTGTGCCAAGATTCGAAGTGACCGCAACAGCACTGGCTAATGTTGTGGTGTTTCATGCACACCTTCGAGGCCGTTGTATTTGCACTTGCCCCTTGTTGAGCACGACGATGATCTCGTGGAATATAGCAGAGCAAGATTGGATGCATAGATCTCCAGGTTCGATCCGATGCTGGGGGTAGCACAAGCCTCTGCCTAATTGCGTGGATCGCAGATATTCGAGGACAGGGGATCTCTGTGTCTGCGGTAATGGTGCGTGTGTGTCGCAGGGTGCCGTGGACTGCTGCAGATTGATGATCTCTAGATGGTCACACAGCTACCGGAATCGACTATCGAGTGTGGCTAGCATGTGCGGAGCGTGATACGGCCAATGAGAATATTGCGACGTAGATGCAGATGAATGCAGATGCAGCAGATGCAGAGAATGCCGTGCGATGCAGGGGTACAACAGAGATCTGAAGTTGGATATTTTGCTCGATTAACTGTTGCAATATATCGCGTTATTGTTTTTTCTCCTGGTTTGTACATGCATTGAGAAGAATGCCTGGATGTGACTAGTGCTTCTTTTGGAGGGCGGGAACGGGTGTTTGGCGGCACCGGCACGGCACTGTAGAGGCAGGTGTAGCCCAGGAGGGTTATGTTCCGTTTGGGGATGAATTTGATCCTTGTAATACCTCCTAAGGTTTAGAATATGCACTTTGTGGCCACTGTCTTAGACTACTCACAGCTCGGACGGAGGCCTTGAGAATTGCGTGGGTGGCGGTTTCTTCATTTGACTTGGCGGTCAAGACGAATATCGTGAAACTCGATATTGACGGATCCCGTATAAACGTGAGAAGCAGTGCCAAGTCGGAGAGTTGCTATATAGTTGATAGGTTTTCCTACTAGGTATTACTTTTCTATCGAGGTGCTTGAGATCGTCCTATGGCCCATACTATAAGCTAGTATCATCTGTACTCAAGCCTGTCCCTTGTTGTGCTCAGTTTCTTGTTCTAGAGACCTTCTCTCCATATTCTTTGGGCGGACCAGGGGTACCTGGCTGCCACCCTGTCTACTAGGGCGACGACACACGGGCATGGCTGCTCGCGGGAGTACGTGCAGATGACAAGCCACGGCCTGCTGGGTGGACAAGGGTATCACAAAATGGGTATTTTTAATGTGTGTGCATAGGGTAGGTTTAAATACGTGGTGTTGAAGGATGTTAAAACATGATTGATCTCTTTTAAATACAAGTACATTTAGGATGGTGATATAACGAATGCGGAGAGTGTCGCTTAGAGTGCTTCAATTTGTGAATGTCTAATATCGGCCAGCACCAGGGGAAACAAGTATCGCAGTCCTTATTCAACTCGTCAATTTGCCAATTCCTGGCGTAAAATCGTATTTCTCGACGACAACGGTGCCTACGTAATCTTACTGACTAAGGTAGGTGCAGTCATGTCGCAAGAATATCAGAGAAATGGAAGTAATCATTGGTCTAGAGAAATGCTAAACAGAGTTATATCCGCGCGCATGTCAACGCGTCTAAAGCCCAATGGACAATTTTTTTAATTTTTTTTTAACCAAGGCCTTGCATCTTGGCGGGGAGGGCCTTTTAAGGTTCAACGGCCAACGGTCAACCTTAAGACACCGTCATTACCAAACCTGGTACTTCATCCTGGATGCTGGGAGCGGGAGACCAGGGTAGCCACGGGTGGTCCGTCTACTCGGGGTTGTGGAGTTGGAGGGGAGGGGGAGGCATGGAGCTCAAGGGAAGCCCCTTGCGAGAGCCCGTGGCAATGGGTCACCCATGACAGTTTAACCAGCCCAGCAGGGAAGACGTACATACTGTAGATGGATAGCTCAAGGCTGGTCTCTAAGTGGCACTGACTAAGGAACCAATTCACCGGGTCGGAAAAGGACCTATGATATGTCGCGATAGCAACCGTTGTTAGTCGGTAGCAAGCCATCCGTAACTGAGTACAGAGTACTCCGTACCGATTTTCATATTGCGCCGACGTTAGAGTTGCGGGCGGACGCTACAAAGAGTCAATTAAATGGACGGAAAATTTACTCGAAACAAATTCGGACATTTAAGCGACGTTACGACCAACAATGGAAGTGCCCAAAATACGATACCCACTTGACGGCCAACCATCATGAATTAGGAACCGCCATAATGACTATTCTAGCCTAAGAAGGGCATTTTTCTTATCTTGGCATAGACACCGCTGACAAAGAAGCCTAATAAAGAATTGCATCCCGCAGCTACACAAGATTGCCAAAGTACAGTATGCAAATGGTTCTGAATATGGCCGAATCAGCATCCGTTGAACGTTGCACTGGACTCGCAGCAATTAAAGTATTGTCACATTCAAGGCCGCGGAACTGGAGCACGAGCACGAGCACGACATGTACGAAGCTCGTAACTAAAAGATCAATACGCTGGATCTCAACTGACGACGGCGGTGAAAGGAGCGGCTTTTATCTTAGGTAGTAAAGTGGGATAAAATATTAAACCAGCGAAGTACCTGTTAAGTACCCGGGCCCAAAAGATAATGTACCTATCTAGACACGAGCAGGCGCTACTGAAGTAGGTAGAGATCTTCGGAACTCTTGCCTTACGTGAAGGATGCTAGCAGCCTGCCAAATTTCATGAAAGTTTGATGGCTTCCTGCTGGCGTTGCTGGTGGCTCTTTACTTTGACAACGGCTTAATTAAAAGGAAGGCTTTACCCACTCAAGCCAAAGTGGTGGCTTGAGCATGTGCCGCACTTGGACAGCTTCGTGGCGCTATCCCACAGCCTCCCGAGCCTTGTTCCTGACTCAAACATCAAGGTTTTACTTATCAATAACAACATCATCGTCATCGTCAACGCAGCCTTGTTCGCTGGCCTTCGATAACCCAAGTCTACCCCAATCCAAGCACGCTTTTATTAACTGCCCTGGCAAAAGAGTCGATATCCCCCAGAAATAGAAATGCGACTCCATGCCTCCGCTTGCCCTAGGGATTTTCTCGGGGGGACATCGATCTCCCCATCCTAGTTCGTCCTCGCATTTCACCAGCTGCCAATGCCCAGCACCACACGCATGCATACCACTAGCCGTCCCGATGCTTCATGCAGTGAAAGTGGGGAGTGGTGCAAGTTCTGAGGGACTTCTGGAGTTGATGGTGTGTGCAAGTCCTTGGTCCACAGGAGCTGCTATCCTAATTCGGGCTCTAGTTAGTTTTAGGATGCCGCCTAGTCACTCCATCGCCAAACTCGTCAACATCTCATTTCCCATATCATGCACGGCTGACAACCTGCTGTCACCAACCGCGGTCGTCGTGTTACAAGTTTGATGTCGATTACGTTGGTCCAAGGGACCTTCTCACTTTGCCCTAGCGGCATTCACCACGTCGTTCTGCTAAGGTTGCGGTGCGCTGGTTGTGCCCGGCTCCATACTTCCTGTGGTGTTAGTCCATCAAGACTACTATCATGAGTACCATGAATGGGAATCCGAGAAACAACGCACCGACATCATAGCCACCAGTGGTTGCTGCGCACCGAGGCACAGCCGAAAGCATATGATATCGCAATCGAATGCATGCTGGCTTGACATCAAACTCATCTCGCAACCGGAGCCAAATCATGCCTTTTCAAATTATTTTACTACCCTCAGTGACTGCGCGGCATATGTCTGTAGCAGGTTTAATCCGCAGCCCGCACTTGCCCATTCGTCAACCTTTATACAACACAGTCCTGGAAGGTTGCGAGTCGTTGTCTATCATCATCAGATCTTACCAGGGCTACCCATAGATCCACGATCTCTTCGCATTCGTTCCCATGGGCTTTATGGTTTGAAGACATGGACATGACCACCACCTGTCAACATGCACAAGGCTGTCACAGACCCTGACCCGGCACTCCCATCCATGATGTGAGATCATGGGCCTGCTGGTGCTGTGCCCAGCTGTTACCGCAAGCCGACCCACGAACCTTTCGACGATGTTTGGAGCTATCCTCGCAGCCCTACCGTCAACGTTCTAACCTGGGCCCAAGGCTTAATCTGCATCCTGGCAGCATCTCGGGATTTTGTAACCAGATTTTGGATACCATGCTCACTGAATGCCATGGCAAACAAATGCCAGGATGATCTAGCCTGCCGCATCTATGTATAAGGTAGTCCGCGACATCAAGCATGTAATTATGTATATGCACTAGAAAACAACACCCGTCAGTTTCGCCCGGGGCCGAATTACCTAACCAAGCAATCGAGTGCCCGTCACACGCCACTGGTTAGTCTACTTGACAGTTTCTCTGCACCCCTCTCTTCCCATCATCTCTCATCTCGGAGTTGCATACGGATAGACCAACAACGGCCATGCCGCATCGCACTCTAAGGACTCTATCTGACGAGCCAATGTGCCTTCAATTTCTTCTACTGCAGCGACATCCTTCGTTTGATTCTTAATGTCCAACCTCTGCATCACTGGAATGTCGGTCAGGGATATGAGCCCACACTCAACCCAAGCGACTACCAGCCGTTGTGGGACACTGCGTGTCCCGGCTCGACCAGGGCCAACATGGCCCGCCATTTCCAGGCACAGCCAGGATGCAGGAAGGGGTGCAGCCGCCATCCCCGGACAAGGGGGGTCCTGTATATTCGGAAGACTAATTAGGACGACATGACCGGCAAGGGGTTCCGCTTCCACGGTGGTTCGCGACAGAACTGGCGCATAGAGGTTGGCCATGCCTTTTTGACCTTTGCGACAGAAGCCTTGAACACACGGTTCAGGTGCAGCCGTGCTGATGTCCTAACATGTCTGGCTGGCACTCTTCCCATTCATCAGCTTAACTGCCGGTCTGCTTAGAGGGATCCACCAGGCCTTAAATAAGGAAATTGCCCGTGCTTTGATTGATATCCGTCCGAGAATACGGAGCATAATCAGTTCGCCTCGGCTTAGTGTCCCCCAGTCTTATGCTGGTTCCATCACGAGGTACGTAACCGACTTTCAATCGTTCACTAGAGATTGTTGAATGGAAGAATGGCACGAGCACTTGATATCTTAGCGATTGTCATCGAATAACGAACACCATTAGCACCCTGGTTTGAATTCGCACCGAGGAAGTTGCTCATATCACCCACCTGCTTGAACCAAGTAGTATACAGCGCGCGCTGAGTTCCCAAAGACATTATCGAGCTGATATATACTGCTAAATAGCAAAAATAAGCACACGGTTGCGCAGTAGCACTCGACGGATACGTATAACGTTGCTGCTTCGTTTCTGCATAGTTTGTGACATTGCAGGGCGTAATATAGCTCTTGGTAATGATAAAGAACGGTCGGTTTGGCATGGAACCTGGGTTTGACACTGATGGTGAGAGCTGGACTATAACCCCAATATCTACTTGACAACACCTATATCGATTTAACAATGATAGGGGGCATACCCTGACCAGGCAGAGGCTCAAAGCGACACACAAACACCAGTCATTCAACATCACAACAAAGCAACTATCCCTAGAATGAAAACCAGCAGTCTACCTTGGAAAGCAAAACCTGTGGTATCTTATTGGGCGCTGAAGAAAGGTCATGTACATCATCCTCCGCAACGTTCTGCAGTCAAACCACAGGATGATATGGGCCAGGCCCGTAAAACACGGAGAAAAGCAGGCCATGTTCACATGAAGACCCCACCAACATCAAGAGATAACCCAAAAAGCTTCGGAGTCGGTAACCTCGACTCGTCTGCAGGTGCCTCAGTCCAAACGCGATTTGCGTGTGTTAATGACCCATTCTAAACATTACGCGTTTCTAGGAGCAGACAGTCAAGCTGGCCTTCCCTGGGGTGAATTCGGTGAGGAGTATGCATATATCCTAGCAGTCTTTTGGCCTCTGCTTATGTACGAGGCATAATGATGAAGGACCGCGCAGTCCTGTTGGTGGAGGTTTACATAGAAAACCATTCTAAGAGCACCCACTGTCATTCGCCCTATCAACTTGGGGAGGAGGTTCACACTTGTACAGATACCGAACAGCAATTCGTGTTCAAGCCCGCGTTGTAGGGACCAAAGATCGTGTCAATGTCTTGCTTGAACGGCAAACCCCTGTCTTTCCTGATCGATCCCGTGAGGTCCCTGACATGCTGCTTGTTCCCCACGCGGCTGATATCTTATTCAAGAGGCGTAAGGCTAATCTTCAAACACATCGAGGCTTGAGACCATTGTTCCGAACGGCAGGAAGAAGCAAAGAGACCCAACATTTGCCGAGTGAAGCGAAGCCAGCTTTTGCGGAATGCACCCGCAACCCTCAGAAACAACTGAGACATTTTGACTGTTAGATGACCACTTACGACGTGGCTCACCGGCCAGACGGAATCGTTGCAAGCCACACAACGAGATAGTAGGGGGAAAAGGGGCGCAATATCGCGCATTTTCTGTAGCCGTTTGCTGGTGGGCAGCCTTATTGTCACAGTTTAAATCATTTCCGAAGGTGTGGAGGACCAGACGTGTCTCTATCGCCGCCACAATATGAGCCAGAGATCGGCGGTTAGACATAGGCGTCACTCCCCCTCTCAGACGTGGCTGCTGAGTTGCTATTCTTGGGGACGGGTGGGCAAACAACGAAACAAAGTTGACTTTGTCTTAACTTGTCTTATACCAACCTGGAACGTTACGACTTATGGCATACTATTTTATTCTCAACTAGGCTTCGATGTTCTCATTATAGCCGGAATTGGACACTTGAAACGTATGCGCATTCTCGCCTCGGCTACTAGCCGCCACTGGTCTCACATTTAAGTTAATATGACACTCGATATGATGATGAAGTTTCCGGGCTATGATTTGTTGGCCTACTTTTCGTTGTTAGAGCGAATGCCGCGAAGCAAATTGTTCGCTAGTGCTTTTATATCCCCTATGGCCCCGTTTCATATATACTTGTCTTTCTCGAAGTATGACGAAAAGTCGGTCATGAAACACCTCAAGCTACAAACTAATCTATTTCAAAGTCACATGTCCTATTTTCGGATCACCGGCGTATGGTTATTTCAAGCGAGTAATCAACTACAGACGCGGGAAGTTTAGCAGGCTAAAGGTAAAGGAAAAGAGGGGGAGGCGTGGCCACGATTTAAATCCATTCCTCAACTGCCCGTACCCGCGATGCTAACGATATCAGGACATTGACGCATAGAATCACATTCATGCCCCTACTACTCAACGCAGAAGCGTCAAGAGCTCTTTTCAGATGCCTCTGTTGGCGGCATCTCACGGATGCCGGCCTTGAGCCTAGACTGAGATGTCGTACGACATGTTGAGAGGAGGAGGAGGAGGGTTCGCGAAAGGTCTGGACAAGTGTCTGGGTGCTGAGAGGAATGAAAACGGGAGCCAGCATGAAGCGGACGAGAAAGCTTTCCGTGCCAGGCCTAGATTGCCTCTCCTACGCTTATATTGCGGGCGCTGGCATAGGCCAAGGCCCTCGTCACAAAGTTTTCAGTGTATACGAAATCGGGCACCAAGCCAGTTGCGTCTTGTAGGCCTCCCGTGATCAAGGCAGCCGACATATCTTAAAGTCGTAAGGTGTGGCATTCTTCTTGTGTTGGACAGAATAGGCTGGAGATGATGAGAGTTTATACATGACTACTAGAATCTAATTAATTGAGTAAGAGCATCGTGAAGAAGTGACGCTTCCACACATTGACAACTTACGAGAAATCCCCCTTAACCAAGTTGTTCAAGAGGGCATGGTCCTAGACTTACATGTTAGCCAACAATGGTTTATAACATAGCCATGAGCCGACACTGCAATACCCTTCAAGTAAGGTTATCGTTGAATCTTTGCAACTAATTTGCCAAGACGGTCTGATCTCCTCTCTGTCACCACATCTTAGTTCAATCCCATCACCAGTCCATTTTGCCACCATAGGCGCCTAACACAAAACGTCGCTACCCAAGTTGTGACGTGTTATTACCTCCACTAGCCATTTCCTCCAAGCTTCAAACTCAAAGACAGCATCGGGCCGTTCCATCAAGACACCCCTTGACCGGCAATGTGCCAAATCGTGCAGGTCCAGACCCGACTCTTCACACCCAGGAACCAAATCTAGCAACTATGCGGCAGAGAAAGAATTTTGATGTGAATACAATCCGTAGACCAAAATTTTGTTTATTTTATATTTTGTGTATCCAGAATGCCTCGCTAAATCGCCCAGTCCCATGCTTGTTGATATATGATAACGTTTGATATAAGCACGAAATACAAAAGACCCCCTTTAATTACTTGATGCAACGCTTAAACACTTCATGAAAGCATTCAAAATAACGGTATAGTTCTATCAGCGCTCGCCCGCTGATTAACTAAGCTCAAGAGCAGGTTCGCGCTCTCGATGGGTTCGGTGGTGATGGTGATGATGGTGATCTAGGTCCCTTGACTTGGTGTCGTAGTCCTCCTCATCTCGGTGGCGCCTGCGTCGTTCACGATCTCGGTCCTTGTCTTCGTAGTCTGAGGAATCGTCATCCCGGTGACGGCGATGGCGATGGTGCTTCTTTCTATCCTCGTCGTCCCGGTCACGATCCCGATCAGTATCCCCACCGTCTTCGTCGCGGCGACGTCGCTCTGTATATCCAATCAGTATGTGTTCAAAACTAGGGTTCTAAGCCTGGATGGAACTTACCTCGCAAGACTTGTGTTGCTGAGGCATATGCTTGGATTTCCTCCTTGCTAAGAACTCGCAGCACGATGACGAAGTCGTCTCTAACCTCGAACCTCTCCTTACCAATGGTCAAGGCTTCGGGGTTAACAACTTTGCGGCTGATCTTAGTCCATTTTGCGCCAGCGGGTGCGTCTCTTGCTTTCTTGTCCTCCTTATGAGGTGCGACACCCTCACGGATGGGGTTTGGCTCCTCTGGGAAGCTAACCTTGGGCTGTTTGAGGATGCCCTTGAGAGGCTTGTCGTCCTTCTTGTCACGGGGAGGTGACACTACACGGACTTGCCTGTCTTCTAGAGGAGTCTGCTGAGCATCGCGGCCACGTATTTCTTCTCCGGGAGGAGTGGGTGGCTTGGAATCAGGAGGAGAACGGTAATCTTTAGACGGTCTGGCGTCTGTCGCAATCCTAGGTTCTCTTGCAGGTGACGATGAACGTGACTTGGTTTCAGTCACGACCGGTGTTTCCTTATCTTTCTCCTTTTCGGTAGTTTTCATGGCTGCAAGTTGATCTTTGAGCTGTTTCAAATCAGAAGTATCGTTGGGGTTGAAGGCATTGGAATTGCGGTGTCGTCGGCTTGGCTTCTTGGCTTCATCTGAGTCAGAAGACGAGACAGCTGTTTCACCAGTCTTACGAGAGTCCCCGTTTCGACGGCTTGTTTCTTTAACATCACGGTCCTGATCTCGCTGTCGTGACTGGTCGCGTTGGCGTGACTGGTCTCGTTGTCGTGATCGATCACGCTCCAATATCCGCGGGCGTTCGCTTTTCATTGAATCTCTTGGCTTCTCACGATCTCGCTCACGTTCGCGCTCATCGTCGGAGCCTTTACGTCTGCTGGGCTCCTTTTCCCGCTTGTCGTCATCTTTAATGGCAGGTACCAGTCCCACAGCAGTCGCAGCGATGCCCAGGCCAGTAGCCACTTTGTCACGGAATCGAGTACGCTCCTTGTCATCATCGTCACTCCCCTTCTTACTCTCACGCCTCTCACGGCGGGGTTCCTTGGATTCAAGTCGACCTCGGCGTCGATCATCACGGTCATACTCAGAATCACGTGGTAAATCCTCGTCTGAGCGCTTCTTGGGTTCTTGGCGACGCTCACGTCGGTCATCATATTCATCGGCAAGGTCAGTTCGAATACCGAAGCCACGGGAAGTGACTCTGTCATCTTGGAAATGCGAGGTTTCGTATGAGCGTTCAGGCTCGTAGGTACGCTCAGGCTCTGGCTGGTCACGGAATTCTCGCATCTTCCTTTCGTCCTCTCGGCTGCGATAGTAGTCATCGTGATGCGAAGATCGGGGCGGCCCCTCTTGGTACAACGACACTGGCCGAGGCCGTCTTGTCGTTTCAGTGGTTGCGACAATAGGAATTTCCTGTTTCACCGAAGTAGGTTCTGGAGTCTTAGACATTGACCGGATAGGATCTGGAGTCCTAGAAACTGGAGGGAAGTCCCGTGAACTGTCGTACCCTCGAATTTTATCAAACCCACGAGTGCTAGGTGGGGGTCCTCCTCGGTTATCGTATTGACGGTTGTTTGAAGAGCTGGTTGAGTTTGTGGTGATGTAGTTACGACTCAAGTCGGGGCTCGTATCAACGTTGAGTGTTCGCTGGTCTGCGTTGTAATTGATGTTGGGGCGATAGTACCCACGATCGAGGCTCTCTCGTCTTCGAGTCCTCGATGGGCCTGAATGGTCGAGATCATAACGAACCAGCTCACCAGCATTGGTGTATTGATACCCATCATCTCCGTAGTCAATGTTGCTGGAGCTGTGGCGTGGGTTATTTTGGTAGATGGCAGAATGGCGATTGTTCCGGTAGGGGTCGTCCCGTACCAAGCTGTTACTGCGATCCCTGCTGCGAGCATAATTATCGGTCCCTGACTGATCGGCATAGGAGCGAGCTGTGCTGCGTGAACGTATGGATGAGGCAGGTTGAGTGTAAAACTGCCCATCGCTAGACCGGTAATCATCCCGCATGGGACTTCCGGGGCGAGCGCTGGAAGAGTGAGAGGCCGTACCATTAGCACGGTCTTTCTGCTGGGTGGTCATGACAATGACTGGAGGTCGACTAGTAGAGTCAAGGGTTGAAGATCGCTGGGAGCGAGTAACATCCCGGGTAGTTGGCCTGTGTGATCGAGGATCCTGAGTAACAGCGTAGGTCCGGGTAGTGGTATTGGGGGTTGGTGTCGTGGAAGTTGTCGTGACATAGGGTCGAGGCGTTGTTGAGACAGGCGGTGGTCGAGTGGAATTCGGCATAACATGCATGTCCCCAGCATACAAAGAAGTATATCCAATGCTTGATGGCAGTGAAGTTCTCGCATGGTTTGCAAAGGTGGCCGCTCGTCCAGAGGACGGGTAGCGATAACGGTCCGTCATGATGACGTGGGGCTACCCAGGATTGATGATAAACCGATATGATCACTCAGTTGTCAGACTATGCGTGCTGCTTGTAGCCGACTGTGAGTGAATATGCAGAGCACGAGATCGAGGTCGAGTCGTGAGAAATGTCGGACAAAGTGTGACGCAGCGTTGAAGAGCGGTAGCGTTGGGACGCCAGACGTTGAAATGAGTGGAGGGCAGCAGTGGCGTATTGTAGTGTGGTGTAGTGTAGCAGCGGAATGACGGCAATCTATTTTGAAGCCAAGGCCACGTGAGGAGGGGTCGAGCTTGGTCAGTCCTTGTCAGCGACGTAGACTAGCAATAGCAGGATTAATTGGTATAACAAGAAGCGTCCAGGGTTTGTTTGGTAGTTAAATAAGATCTTCGGCTTGTGTCAATTGCGAAAGAGCACTCGCGAGCAATGTTCGGTATTTTCAAGACCCTTCCCCAGGTAGCTGTGGCGTCGAGATCGAATGACAGTGACTGAGATGACGCAGAGGAGGAGGTTACAACAAGGGCAGCGGTAACACCGCGGTTGAGAGGTGGGAAGGGAAGAGCAGACCAGGGCAATCTGCGGTGAAAGGTAACCAAAGCCAGAGATTGACTCGCTCGCTTGTTGGTTGGTCGATTGATTGATTGGTTCGATGGTCCGGGCGTGTCTAATAAAGAAACCAGTTGATATTGATTTCCGTTTATCCTTAACCAGCCAGCCGGTCGTTCAACTAGGATCGAGGACCAGACCCTGCAGGAAATGTCCAGATGTTACGGAAGGCGGCAGATTTGAAATAAAAGAGTGTTCGGGTTAACAGGGCGTCTTGGCGGTCGACCTTTCTTTGTTCTGCTCTGTGCGTGTTCTCTCTGTACGAGGATCCACCACCAAAAGGTGTGTCGAGGTGGGGTGAGGGGCGATATCAGAAGGAAAAGAGCAAGAAATTATGGAGAGATTGGGAAAAGGTGCAGAAAGAGAGAAGAGGGGAGAAGATGGAAGAAGAGGCAGTTGGTGATGTTTTGTCAGGGAGTCAAGGTCCGTCCCCCGAAGCAAATCCCCGACAAGCCAGGCAATTAGAAAAGTAGTATCCGTAGGTAGCTAGCAGTACTCCTCAGTCACAGTAACTAGTGGTTATGTGCCGCCGGTAACCCCAACGTCTTTTGCGCAGTAGCAAGAAGCAGTGGGAGTGCCGATGACGATCGATGCGGTGGCGTGGAGAACAGAGGCTGCAGACTGCAGGCTAGAAGCTGGCGTCAGTCAAAAGTTACCATGAAACTGTTCTTCAGAACGATTGTGTGGGCGGACATTGATCTCGGTAAGAGCCAGAGAGAACGTCACCTACCCAGGATATGCAGTTGTCAGCACCAAGCAGAACAGGGTCCGACCCTTCGATCAGAGGTACCTCCGTCTCCCGTCAAGGCTATCTACAGGTCGGTAGCGCTGTCTCTTTGCTGGGACTTGTCGCTTGTTCGGTCCGTGTTAAATTGAATTCCTTGATTCCTGCTATGTCTTGATGCACTTTCAATTAGATACTCAGACGCTTCTGCTGTTGTCGTCTCAACACCGCACACACCAGCAGATTGAATGTTGTATCCTCAAGGATATCACGCCGTGTCTGAGCGGAGCTTGGTGGTCCTGCTTAGCCTCGCTGGGCTTTTCGCCGGGCCCCCTAACTCAATTAAGTGATGGAACGTCTGAGTACCTTTGGGGACGTAGCAACGACGGCGCCAGCCGAACGATACCTCGAGCCCAAAAACTTAGAAACCCAACCCCGACCCCAAAAACAATAACCTTGGGCTCGGGCTCGAGGCTTGGGCTTCGGAGGGGTCCACCGGGGTCCCTCCGGTAGACGTTTAGTACATAGAGCGAACGGGACGTGTCTTGTCAAACTGTCGGCTTTGTAGCTTATGGGGTACGTATCCGTCAATGTACTGTAGTGCAGTGGAGATATTTTGTTAGGCTTCGATGCCAGGGTCAGGGACCTCGTGAACCCTTGAACTCAAGGCAGATGGACCAAGGCCAAGGCCAAGGCGGGCTGTCAGACCTGAGCTAGAACGGTTGGGCGTGCTGCTTCTTGAATCATGAGGCTCTGCAACCATGTGCCTTGAAGTAAATCGGTACAAGATTGACGCTATGCGTGAGAGTTTGTGCGTGGTAACGTTGGAATTGGCGTTGGCTGGCGTTGCTGATGGTGGTGTCGTTTGCTGGGCAGTGACGTCTCCCCTCGGCCTTGTCCAGCTTTGACTGCTATTTTTGAGTCTCGTCTATCTTCCAGCGCTTCTGCCGTATTGTTTGTGGCAAAATATGAAACTGTATATTGGATGCCGACGAAAGTGACTGATAATGACGAGAGGAATGAGACTCGAGCCAATGTTTCGTTCCCGAGGTGCCGGGTAGTTGTGGATAGTAGCCTCTTGCTGGGCAAATTGACTGCTATCCGTTAAATTTTGGGGGCGCAGATCTACTTGATTTATCTGAGGCGTACCAATGATAGATGAAACGGGAGCAAATGGAACGGGGACAAGGCTATCCCCAGCCAATGCGAGTGACTTGTTGAAGCTTCACTGGAGTATTAACGTCCAGCAGCGGTGATCAAATTTCGAATGGAGTAAGATGAGAGATTTGCACAGCTTGCATAATTAAGGAAAGATGATACGGTGTCGTCTTCTGTATGTGGATTCTTAGTTGTTTTGAGAAGAGATGGGCAGTGTCTAGATAATAATGGAATGGTTGAGTCTGTAAGCCTGGGCCTAAGTTTTGACCTAGGAGTTGGGCAGAGAAGAAGGAGCAGGCAATGGCACTTGATCAGCTGGACTTCTTGACAATTACAATGACGACCATTATCGTGAAAAAAAAACCCACCCCTTTATTCATGCCATGACTGACCGGTAGAATTGCGACTCGCCCTCTAAGCCAATCCATTGCATAGAGAATAGCATCCAAGCGCCCTCTGCGCTTGAATAGTCCAACTATCCATGGAGGATGGAGGATGGAGGGGCCGTCTTACCCTACGTCTATCCCAAGCGCCCAGTGAAGCATTGCTCGTCATCAGTCAGTGTAACAGCTAAGGGGACGGGCCGCCCTCGGGCAGCCAGTTTAATCTCATTTGATAGATACCCAATGCAAAGGCTGCTTAAGACATCTCAAGACCACATGATAGGATAGATGTGCTGGCAAGGGGACAAAGGGCCTTTCACCGACCTCAACATGTGCAGATCGACCTTGCGAATGGTCTATTGTCAGTCAGCAGTGTCCAACCAAAGTTCCTAGGATCCTAAGAGCTTGATGAATTGTGTGATGGGACAGCTACTGTACGTATCGTCCCGTTCCGTCTATACCGGCTTCTTTGGTATGCCACATTTCTATCATCTGCATTTCCAAACATCCAGTTGACAAGTGATAGGTAACTGCATGGATCTAGATTGCCTCACATTTCGAACCTCGGACGTTATTTCTTTGTTCCTCTACACTAATGGTTTCTCTAATCTGCTCAAATCCATCTCGCTTACACGCATTGGTCTCCTTGCGGGCCTACCTCGAGGCAGCTGTCCCCGACCAGCCACGTGGGCCAATTCACAGACGAGCATTGTCATCTCTTCAAGTCGGATGCCATATCACAAGCTCAGCAATAGCCACTCATTATCCACCAGAAGGACTAACCAAAACGCAAGCCCCATCAACAGCCCAAAGCACAACGACCCATGTCCTTGACCAGCGGACGCCTGGACGTTGCCTCTACTGCCCCAAGATCCGAGCGAAATTCTAAGCAGATCCACAACTACAACTGCAAAATCGCTCTACAGTAGAAACTTGATTTCTTCTTTGTTGAGTTGATCGGGGAAGGTTTAGCATGGACAGCTAGCCCGGCGGTTAAAGGACTATCCTTGCCAGGCGGGCAAGGAACATCCTCGTAGCTTGCATCTCACGAATTCACAAAGCGAGCCGTCGACGGCTGCGGGTAAGCTTCCAGTCGAACTTGATGAGCTGGCGTCTTGATCGCTCTAAAATGAAGCTACGAGATCTACCTATGATTTACAAAAGACGCATAAAGGCCCATGTGGTTACCCTCACATGTGTGTAACTTAGGCGTTTCCTCAAGGCCAGAAACAAGTGATAGCATATTACAAATAAGCTTAGATGGTCACTTTCTCCGCACTACGGTGGCCAAGATCGGAATCAGAAGACAATAGCGTCTGATTTGGAGGGTTTGGGCATCCATTTGGCCTGAACACCGCTGATCTTTCTGTGTACGTTTTGGCTCCTCGAAAGCCAGAGCAGCGTGACACCTCAACCTACAGTGAGACTAGGCTGAGAATAGATCGATACACCGTCAGTTACTTAAAGGCATTTGGCGGTACTTCTATGTACAGGTGCGTCGTGGGACGGAGTTTGCCTCGGATGTAGCTTGGAGGTGCGATGAACGGTGGATATGATCAATATGTTTGGAGGCTGCGAATAAAGATTTGTTGACTATTGTGAATCGTACTCCATACTGCTCAGCGGTGAAGCTGCAGCGCCCTCCGCATTGCACGTCCTCCGAGCCTGTCATTCTCGTGATCCCCATAAGGTCATATAGCGCACCACATTACCTAAACTTCAACCGCCCGTCTTGTCTTGTGCGGTCCACAGCTAATGCCCCCATAGCAATAGTAGCGAGTGAAGACTTGTAGAAAAACACCGAACACGATTCATACACTCCTTGTAGGTCGATACCGCTGAATGACCTCGGCCGAATGCCACCCTTAAACATGTATACTGTAGTATATGCCTCAACGTGCATGACAAAGTGCCCACTTAGGCCAGTGCACCCATAGGATCCCACGGCGGGAGAATGATAGCTTCTTTGTGAAGCACATCTCTGACCTCCTTACTGCAGAAACGCGGATCGACGACAGCCTGATACACAAACTCATCGAGCCAAGCATCGCTCATAACAAACCATCCCTTGTCACCAGCAGCAGTACCCCAACTGTTCTGCACCCTCCAGCGAACAGGTTTGCCTGTCTGCTCATCGAGGTGAACTGCCGTAAGCACCATGGCGTGGGTCATCTGGCTTTCCTTTGTCGTCAATCGCTGTGCCTTACTCATGCCGAGCAAGCTGGTGTTGAAGCCTAGTTCGTAGTTGAAAAGGTCGAGGTCCATGATGCCGGATTTGGAGTCGCTGAACTTGCCCACGTCGCTACCAAAGAAGATGGGGAGACCAGCCTTGAGCATCTTGATGCAGGTTCCCTTGAGAATATCGAGGTCGACATTGACGTAGCTCACTCCGCGACCACCGACAATGTTGCCAAGTCGTGATACTGAGAGGAGAGACAGTGGGTCGTGGCGAGGATCGTGTACGAGTGAGATCATGCTCTCGACAGTGTTGGATGTAATGCGGAAGTCGGAGCTGTAGATATTCTTGGCGAAGTCCTTGGGCGTAGCCTTGAGCTCATGGGCCTTTCCATTCTTGTCGTTGTACTGCCAGGTGAAGGCATCCTCGGGGCTCGGAGGTGGTCCCAAGAGGAGAGTCATGATGAGAGAGATTTCGCGCAACATCTTATCCTTGGCTGACGAGAGGGCGGCGGCAGAAACACCGTTCTTGGAGTTGATCAAGCCACGAAGTTTAAGGGCAAACTCACGGAGCTTGGTCTTGACGACGCTGTTGAGAACACCCGAACTCATAGCATTCCAGCTATCCGGGTACAAAGTCTGGGGCACGAGACCATACTTCTCAACGAGGTTGTACACCATATCCCACTGTCCGCCATCCGAAACAATGTCGCCGAGTAGTGTCTGGACAAGACGTCCCTCAAGGTCCTCTCCAGCGGTATCGATGATCTGCTCCAGGAACCAATTAGACTTCTCGAGCTTATCCCAGAAGAAGAGATACTGCTGTGAGAGCTCAAAACTCTCGAGGTTGTAGCGCTTCATGAGGGCGACTCGGAAGACGTTTGTGGACGCAAAGAGCCAGCAGCGACCGCTTGAGCGCTGGTTGGTGATGGGATCGCCCTCAAAGGGAATCTTGACATTGTAGATCTGCTGATCTGCGATCTCGGTCGGCAGTGAAGTGAGAACCTGTCTTGGGTTGTTTGAGCTCAGCGCTGTAAGGGCAAGCCTTAGTTCGGGTTAGCTTTCTTAAGGTTGTCAATAGTAGCAGAGTGTCTCACTTGTTCTTGGGGTCTTTGAGGATGGAGGACTGCCATGACTCAAGGACATGGACCGAGAGGCCTTGAGCTTCTCGGATAAGCGGTCCCAGAGGAGTCTTTTCGGCATCGCTGCTAACTTCGACGTAGTCCTCGTCGTCTTGGACTTGAAGACTGCGGAGACGGTCGAGGACAGCCTTCTCATGAATCGTTGGCTTTGACGATTGTGCGCCCATGATGACCGGTGGACTGTGTATATGTATGTATGTGGTGAGTTGTGGTCCTGTGTATCCAAAGCTTCCACCCGAGCGAGCTCTTATAAATAAAACAATAGTGAAAGGAATAAAAGATAAGAAGTGCAAGATCGGGGAAACTCTCCAGGTGACCACGAGGCGTCACGGGGCTTCTTATCAATCAATCAATCAATCGTGAGCTTGCGTGATGAGACAAACTGGGGTACCCATCCCTCCATCTTGGGTTAAGTAAGTTTAGTCCCGCGCGGGGAAGCACCTTGATAAGAGCTGTGTGAACAAGTGAATTAGGACGTGTGCTATATTATACAACTTCATAACCATTTTTATTACAATCAAAATGAGAATGTACAGCTTGAAAATCATTACAATCCACACGTTTGTTGATGTAATGTCTCGAGTTTCCAGCAACATCACGACTGAAACATAGGGTAGCTTATCGAAGCTGTCTCGCGATCATGACACAGATGACCAGGTATTTTCCGGACAAGGTTAGTTTGACCGCGTGGCGAGGACCCTGATAGCTCAAGCTACGTCTCACATGAAGGTTGGCAGTAACAAGATCATAACATCACATCACAGCACGACAAGATAAGACACGACACGACACGCGACAGGCAGAGGGAGAGAAACTCAATATTTATGTAGATGCGGAATCAATTGTCAATTACTATAGTCCATGTACAGAACTTTCCCATCTACGCAAAAGACTCCAATATTTCCAGCTGGCCAATGTGCTTTATCCAATCTCGACACAAACAAAGTAAACCATCTTGTTACAACAAATCCCCCACGAAACTTGACATTGTACAAATGAGAACAAGGACAGCCCTGCTCGCTCCTCATCGCTGAGGTGAGACCAGTAGCGCTGTCCCTTCTACTCTATGGGGTATTGGGAAATAGTCGCATTACAAGCGGCTGCCCGTCTTCAGAAAACAGTTGAACACGGCACGCTTACAGGCGAGAGCCGTGGATGACCTTCATGTCAACAGCGAGCTCACGGCCACCGTCGTTGAGGACGAGGACACGGACGGAGCCACGGCCGGACTCGAAGGCTTGGTGGAGGCGGGAGTAGAGGTTGGACTGGTCGATGACGGGCAGGCCCTGCTTGACATCGCCGGTCTCGGTCATGGCGACGATCTGACCCTCCTGCATGTCGAGGACACGGTACTGCTTGAAGACAGGGCCGAGCATGGACTGGACAACAACGCTGGGGGCGGGGTTGGAGATGAAAGAAGACTCCTCGTGAAGCTGCTTGGAGAAGAGGTCGACACCAAGGTAGCGGTACTGACCGGTGGCAGAGGAGGTAGAGATGCGGATGACCTGGCAGGGGCGGCCCTGGAGCATCAGGAAGTCACCCAGGCGGATGTGGTGGCAGGGGATGCTGACGGTGTTGACAGCGCAGCCATCACCACGTCCAGCAGCAGCCTGGTCGAGCTCGAGATCCCGACGAGCGGGAGCAGCGATACGGTCACCAAGCTTGTGCATGCCGGAGCGGAGAGAGTTGTAGTGACCTGATGCGTAAATTAGTTTAACTGTACTGGACGAACAAGAGCTCAATGGCTTTGGTAAAGATGAGGCTAGACTTACCGTCGTCGTCGTAGTAACCCATCTTGGACTTGTTGTTGTCGACCTTGGTAGTTTCGACGGTTTCTTCAGTGAATCTCACGTCCTTCTTTTGAGATGGACGAGAAACGGGGGTGTCAACGGTGAAGTTGTTGACGCGGGATGTCTTGGTGTCGTTGTACTGGGGCTGGGAAGAGCGGCCGTCAACAGTGAAGTTGTTGATTTCGGTCTTCTCAGTGGTGTTGTACTGAGGGCGAGAAGATCGTCCGTCAACAGTGAAGTTGTTGATTTCAGTCTCCTTGGAGTAGTATTGAGGTCGGGAAGCAGAACGTCCGTCAACGGTGAAGTTGTCGAACTCGGTCTTCTCGACGTGGTTGTACTGAGGTTGAGAGGAGCGTCCGTCAACAGTGAAGTTGTTGATTTCAGTCTTCTCGGAAGTGTGGAATTGGGGAGCGGGACGACCTTCAACGGTGTAGTTGTTGGTCTGGAAGTTGTCTTGGTGTTGGTGTTGGTGAGAGTGAGGGTGAGAAGTATGGTCTACAGTGGAAAAAGCTTGGGCAGGGCGGTAACGCTGGCGGTATTCACGTTCAGCGAGGTCGATGGGGGTGGAGTAGTAGGGATGACGGTGGGTGTCGATCTCTACGTGAGAGTGAGAAGTTTGGTATTGAGAAGGTGGTTGGTATTGAGAGGGAGGTTGAGGTCTGGGTTTGTCTGGGTTAGCTGATGGATGTCTATGGCAACTCGCTTGCGTATCATATGGCAACGGGAGGCGGACGGCCCCTGAGATGGCTCCACCGCCTTGCTCAGGCCAGCAGGCTTAGGGCGCTAGTCGACCAGGGATGGATGGAGGAAGCAAATTGGGCTTGCGGGCCAGCCGGCCAAGCTGAGGTGGGTTGCCATGGTAGTGACCAGGGAGGGGTGGGTGTGTGAAATGAGACGGTGTGTGGGGGATGAGACGAGATGTGATGAAGGATATGAGATGGCTGGGAGTTGAGGGGGGCTGACGCGCGCTTGCAGAGTGGGTAATGGCCAGCCAAGCTCGAGCGAGACCAGGCAAAGCGAAAGTGAAGAAAGACGGTGGGAGAGAAGCTCAGGGGGAACGGCAATTGCTCCCCGTGTAGTGAGACATGAAGGGGTTGTTTTGTTGTGATGATTGTGGTGTTGCTTTGGCACGTCCCCATTACACCGATCAGCGTAAAGGGGAGACGAGAGAACAGGCCAGGCTTTGAAAGTAAGGCTCTCTCAGACCATGGACAATTCCATCTCGTGCAATTGCCAATACCGCAGGGAAAAAAACAGCCGAGAGAACCGTAGCAACTGAGAAAACGTAACTCGGGCTTACCGTCGAGAGTCTTCACGGATAGTAAAGTGATCTTCTTTGTGCTCGAATTCCTGGACACCGGGACGGCGGTAATGTTCTTCTTCACGCGTAATATGGACCTCTTCTTCGCTGTAGCGCTTGTCGTCGCGAGGAGGAGCCTGTTCGGCGGTGACAGAGACAGAAGAGTATTGACCTTCCCGTCCGGCTTGTGGCTGTTGGGGTTTGATCTCAACCTCTTCGTGGGTTTCGGTAACGGTCTGGGTATGGGACTCGGCTTCCCGATATGTCGATGGGAAGATGCTGAAAGGGACGGGGACGCGTGCCTCAAAGTCCAGATTTGCGACTTTTGCTGGCGCGAGAGAATCTTCTCATACAACCTTCCGAAGCTCGAAAGGATGACAAGAAGAATCCTCTGGCTCTTGTTCCTACGAAACAAAAGTCGGAGAGAATGGAAAAGAAGCGGGAGATGGCGAGCGAAGGCCTTCAGTCGTTCTTTTCTTCTTGTCTGGGTGAGGTTGTGTTTTGACGATGTTGATGTGGATGGCGATAATTGGAGGGAGTAGGAGGAGAAGAGGGACCGGCAGGACACAGAACGAAACTGGGCTTTTGAAGACGGGGGCAGGATTGGACGACTTGAGCCTGAGTAACTGAGTGTTGTGTTGTGTGTGTGCGCTCGTTGCTCCCTTGGCCTCGGCAGCGCTCGTCCTCTGTCTTCCACCAATTCATTCTGCTGCCCTTGCCTTGGTGCCTTGCCTTTGCCTTACTGCCGCATCCCACCCCCCATGGGCGTGTCGATTGTCTCCTGTTGTTGCTGTTGAAGCCTTGTTTACCACTCGTCTTGTTTACATGTCAGGGGTCAATAGGTCGTTCTATTTACCTCTTACCGGATCAAGGATAGATCCGCTACCGGAACCCCGCTTGTGTACGGCCCCACTATCCACTCCGTTTATTGCAGCCCCGTCTTGGCCTCGGGGAGCCACTTTAACCCTTCCTCCTGCGTCTCAGCCAGAGACAATCAGCCAGCCAGCAAAGCTCTTGAAGCTCTTTGCCTGATCTTGCCTAGCCTCTCCCTAGCTTCAGCCAGTCATCGGCCGGCCAGCTACCTAGCTTTCCGCGTCAGCCAGCTGCCGCCCATCCTGTTCCACGCAATTCTTCTCCCAGCTCTGGAGCTGCCTTTCTCTTCCTTGGACAGCTGTGACACGACCCATGCTTCTGACATGGCTCCCAAACGACACTTCATGAAGCATTAATAGAAAGTGGAAACCAACCCCATATACGAGAGATGAAGTCTTGTTCCCGTCACCGCTCTCCGCCCACTAGATCTGGTTGACTGAGATGAACGCCGTCTGTTCAGTATGGTAGGTTGAATTTGGGGGCGCAGATCTCTCTCCCCTGGCTTTACCCTCATTTTAAGTTATCTCCGTTTCGTTGGTCTGTTCCTGGCGACCTGAAGAGCCCGCGTCATGGAGCGAACACACCAAATTTGACTTGATCAGAGGCTGTCCAGTGATAACTCTCCTACAACGCCACCAAGTAACCATCATGATCAGGGGGTGGGGCCCAGCAGCCGCTGTGGGCGCTACCGTACAGTATCCCCAACCACTCTTATTGGTACTGTCTTTCTACACGAGTTGTTTTGATCTCTCGCTACCGAATCTGATTGATGGTTGACGGACTTTGAGTCCTGGCCGTACCGAGTTGGGTTATTCAGCTTAGCCATTCGATGTCAAGACTAGCCAGGAATGGCTGAGCGAGTGCAGCTGGGAGCGAAACAATCACTTTTCCCTTGACAGCTGGATGACCACAGTTTGAGGAGGCCACATGGCTGGCTCATGCAAGTGGTGCCCTCTTTCCATTGGCTGCCATGTGAAGTCCCCAACCTCTTCAATTCCAACATGGCTGTCGAAAGGTTCCAAACTCGGCACACCAAGCTTCGCACAGCTGCAGCAATGGCGGCTGATCGGGCATGAAAGAACTCGTAATGAACGGATGCGGGTGATATCGTGGAAGCTTGCCATTGGATCTTGTTGTGCCTTTATGCAAGTGCATTGTTTAGTGTAAGCAATGTCAGCCATGGTCGCACCTAAATTTCGAGCAGTCATGGAGCGAATCGATCAGTCAGTGAGGTGGGTTGCTTTGCCTCGCTTTGGCCTCACAAACGGGCGTGTCATGGCTAACAGCCCTGCAGATAGACTGCATTGGAGGGCCTCGGTGCATCCGCAGCTGCAAACGCCCAAACTCTCTGCCAATCTTGGGCAGTTGTCAACCATTACCAGCCTCCATAATTTGAATTGTCTTTGACACCTGTCGTATTCAGCGTCGTCATGATCATCGGTAGCTGCAGCAAGGCTTGCTCTTGGCCGCTGGCTTCTTTTCCAGACCCAATTGATCACATGTTTTGTCTGAGAGTCCTTTCCATCTCCTGCCATTTCGCACACTGTCCTATGCCAGACAGATCCTCACAATCAATAGACCGATGGGCGAGGAGCACTAACTTGCCAAGGCCAGGTCAGGGGTCTCGGCTCCGCGTTGCTGTGACAACTGGCAAATTTGCTGACAATGGATCCTTTTTGGGCCGATAATTTGCAAGGCTGGGGTTAGATAACCTCAATCTCAGACCACCAGAAGCCAGCCACTAGCTTCTGACATTGAATTCATGCCGCGGCTTGCGATTTTGCACCGTGCGAGACGCGTTTTGAGCGCCTTGATGTTCTCTGAAGGTTTGCTCAAAGTTCCTCGGCTTAACGGTATTTGTTGATGCCATCTGCCCGTCGGGTCAGGATGGAATGCAGTGCATTTGGAGTAAGCGAACAAGCTTGATATGTGCCGTAGCCGTCGCCGTTATCTGAGACAAATCTGGGGTAATTCTGCATACGTAGTAGGTATGCTAATGCCTGCATACATCTTGAGTGTGCATTCGTATTGACCATCGTCCAGCACTTGATGCGCTGTGTGCCTCTTCAGGAACGTTTCTGATGTGCTACTGCAAGCATGACGCGCGTTGAGGGTTGTTGAACACACAGCAGTAAAGCCGCTGATGGACATCTTTCTCAGATGGTGTTTCGAGGCGCCAAATAGACTAGACTTGTGTTTCTGGGGTCGAAGAACCTTCGTAGTAGTATCATGCGGGCGCACATTGGTTGGATCATCGTGCTCTGCTCTATCTCGAGGTTTCCACTGATATCAATTTTGTCTACTGACATAAGGTATATTGATGTCCACTAATACCCGCTGGGTTAGATGCCTGTAGAGGCGAAGCTCAAAATCCATTGCCTTGAGATGGTCTTCTCATTCTTTAAGATGGAGTTCATGAGCAGGTCAAGGTCACGTGGCGGATGATGTCAGCTGCCCCTCCAATTACCCCACGATGATGGGCTTGTCATGTCCCGCGATGATGTAGTGTAGAGCTTGAGATTTTCAAGTCTGTATCTCAGCGCCGAGAAGGGTACTTCAAGATGAAGCAAAGATTCTCCTCCTTAGATGTCAAAGTGAGTATCACATCAAAGGTGCTATCCTTGATCCTGCCCTAACCATCGACCAAAGATCATTGCACATGAGCTCCAGGAGCGCCTGGTGACTCTACGACTCTCCAACGTGTACGACCTTTCGTCCAAGATCCTGCTGCTCAAATTCGCAAAACCAGACAACAAGAAACAACTCATTATTGATACCGGATTTCGTTGCCATTTGACCAAATTCGCTCGTACAACTGCTGCGGCCCCCTCCGCCTTTGTTGCGCGCCTAAGGAAGTTCCTTAAGACCAGACGGTTGACGTCAGTTAGACAAGTGGGCACCGATCGAGTCCTCGAGTTTGAATTCAGTGATGGACAATACAGACTATTCTTAGAGTTCTTCGCCGTATGTGGTTGTTTACTTTCGGGGTTTGAAGAAGTTACTGACATTTGGCTTATAGAGCGGTAATATTATCTTGACAGATACCGACTTGAAGATTCTCGCTCTTGCAAGAACCGTTTCGGAAGGTGAAGGTCAAGAGCCTCAACGAGTCGGCCTACAATATTCCTTAGAGAACAGGCAGAACTATGGCGGAATACCTCCTCTGACGAAAGAAAGAGTGCGCGATGCTCTAAAGGCTACCGTCGAAAAAGCAGCTGTCACTACAGCGTCCTCGAAGAAACAGAAGGGGAAGCCTGGCGGTGATCTGAGAAAGAGTTTGGCTGTGTCAATTACAGAATTGCCCCCAGTACTTGTGGACCACTGGCTGCAAACAAACAATTTCGACACTACCATCAAGCCTGATGAAGTCCTGGCAAACGAAGCTTTGCTAGATGAGTTAGTGGAGTCACTAACGGAAGCTCGAAAGATTGTTGAAGAACTCACTAGCTCTGAAATATGCACTGGATACATATTTGCAAAGCGCAGGGAAAGGCCCGAGGACACCGAAGTCAATGACGATGAATCGAAGACGAAGCGGGAAAACCTTCTCTACGAAGACTTTCACCCATTTGTTCCATACAAGCTAAAGAAGGACCCTACAGTCGAGGTCCTTGAGTTCGAGGGCTACAACGAGACAGTCGATGAATTCTTCTCCTCCTTGGAAGGCCAGAGGCTGGAGTCGCGACTGACCGAGCGAGAGGCAACAGCAAAACGAAAGTTGGAAGCTGCCAAAAACGAGCAGAATAAACGAATCGAAGGGCTACAAGAGGCACAGAACCTCAACTTTCGAAAAGCCGCCGCGATCGAAGCGAACGTTGAGCGAGTTCAGGAAGCCATGGATGCTGTCAATGGATTGCTTGGCCAGGGAATGGATTGGGTGGACGTTGGAAAGCTGGTCGAACGTGAGAAGAAACGACACAATCCAGTTGCTGAGATCATCAAACTACCCCTCAACCTTGCTGAGAATCTCATCACGCTCGAGCTAGCTGAAGAAGAGTTTGAGCCGGAGGAGGACGATCCTTACGAAACCGACGACGACGACAGCGCAGGCGATGAAGAGAACACATCGGCTGCGGCCAAGGGAAAGCCAGCCAACAAAGCGCTGAGTGTGGAAATTAACCTCGGTCTCAGCCCCTGGAGCAATGCCCGAGAATACTTTGACCAACGAAAGACTGCGGCTGTCAAGGAAGAGAAGACTCAACAACAGGCTTCCAGAGCCTTGAAGAATGCAGAGCAAAAGATCACCGAAGATCTCAAGAAGGGCTTGAAGCAAGAGAAAGCTCTACTACAGCCCATTCGTAAGCAGATGTGGTTTGAGAAGTTCATCTGGTTCATCTCATCTGATGGTTACCTGGTCATCGGAGGTAAAGATGCTCAGCAAAACGAAATGATCTACAAGAAATATCTTCGAAAAGGCGACATTTACTGCCATGCCGACTTGCACGGAGCATCAAGCGTCATCATCAAGAACAACCCCCAGACACCAGATGCACCCATTCCTCCAGCAACTCTGTCTCAGGCAGGATCACTCGCCGTGTGCTCATCAGTTGCTTGGGATTCAAAAGCTGGCATGTCTGCTTGGTGGGTTAATGCTGACCAGGTTTCCAAATCTGCCCCAACTGGAGAGTTTCTGCCCACAGGCAGTTTTATGATCCGAGGGAAGAAGAACTTTCTACCTCCAGCCCAGCTTCTCCTTGGCCTAGGAATTGGTTTCAAGATCAGTGAAGAGAGTAAAGCTAAGCATGTCAAGCACCGTCTGCACGATGTTGGCTCTGCCATTGGTGGTGAAGTCTCTGGAACAGCGACTCCTCAGTCAGCAGGAAAGGGGGCTGATGTTGACGAGCCTGAGGCAGAGCTACTTGATGATTTCTCTGATAACGAATCTGAAGACGAGCAGCGTGATGAAGAATCGCGCGACAACCCCCTCCAGGCATTTGGTAGTAGCGAAGGCCGAAACGATGAGGTCGAAGAGGCTGAGGAAGGTGTCTCAGATCTTAAAATCTCCGATGATGCAGCCGATAAGGAGGCTCCCTGGCAACAAGAAGCTGGGCCTGAGGAGGAAGGAGCGGAAGAAGAAGATGGCGACGATGAACCCGCTCAATCAGACGATGAGCCATCGGATACTGTCGGAAAGTTCGCCGATACAACACCAAAGGCCAACACTCCAGCCCCAGCTTCTTCGAAGAAGGGTCCCGCCAAGCGAGGCCAACGGGGTAAGGCAAAGAAGATCGCTGCAAAGTATAAGTACCAAGATGAAGAGGACCGCGTTGCCGCTGAGGCTTTGATCGGAGCAACAGTTGGACAAAAGAAGGCTGAGGAGGAGAAGAAAGCCAAGGCAGACCGTGAGGCCGAAATGGCTGCCGCCAAAGAGCGACGCCGCGCACAACATCAGCGACAGCAAAAGGAGACTGCCGAGCACGAGGAGATCCGACGTGTCATGATGGAGGAAGGTGTCGATATGCTCGACGAGGACGAGGCCAGCCAGACAACAGCGCTCGACTCTATCGTCGGAACGCCTCTTCCCGGCGACGAAATCCTCGAACTCATCCCGGTTTGTGCTCCATGGAACGCCCTCGGTCGCTTCAAGTACAAGGCAAAGTTGCAACCCGGTGCAACCAAGAAGGGCAAGGCAGTCAAAGAGGTCCTCGATCGTTGGAAGGCGGCTTCTAATAGAAAGGGTGCTGTGGACGAAAGTGCCCGTGACTCTGAACGGATGTGGCCGCGTGAAGTTGAGTTGATTAAGGCGCTCAAGCCTGAAGAGACTTTCAACGTCGTGCCGGTCGGTAAGGTGAGAGTTATGATGGCTGGTGGTACTGGTGGAAGCGGAGGAGGCGGCGGTGGTAAGAAGGGTGCTGGCGGAAAGGGTAGGGGTGGAAGAGGAGGTAAAGGGTCAAAGAGATCATAGTCACTGAAAGGTCTTGGAATTCATATTCATAGAAAAGGAGTAAAATAAAAGTTAAAAGTTGAAGTATATACATATCCCATGACTGCGAGCATACCTAAGGCTAGAAAACTGAAAATGATAGTACATCATTATCCAACACATATCTTATGCACAGTTTATTTTGTAAATGCCACTTAATCCCACATATCGTCCATCTATTCATAAATCGTAAATTCGCTCATCGCACGCTGTAGCTCACTTTGTCGAACTTCCTCACATCGTCAGGCATACGCGCAATACATAACTCACCACAGAACTCTCCCCATTCGCCGCTCGTCGCATCGCGGATAGCGTCTCTCATGGCTCTGCCGTAGCGCTCGCGGAAAGCTTGCTTGATGGCTCGCATGTGGTGAGGATCCCAGTGGTATCGAACAAGACGCGAGATGAGCAGCTCTCGACGAAGGCCGTCCTTACGAGATGCTGAGGTGGCGTGGTGGATGAGGAGAGCGTCACGGACGGGTCGGTTGATGACACCGTTGAGGATGTGAGCTAGAAGTTCACCCTGATTAGGTTAGTTAAGGAACTCGTTGGCAGTAAAGGATGAAGGTGAGAATAGAACATACCACTAGGTTTCCGCTCTTCTTGAGAGCATCACGCGCAAAGTTGGCGCGGTACTGGCGCTCATACTCTTGGAGGATGGCGCGCAGATGAGAGTCGCTACGCTGCACAATAATGTTGATCATAGCCGTCTCACCACCCTTTTCAGACCTCACGGATCGGCGCAGGTCAGCGACGTCCTGGTCAACCAGAGCGTAATCAATTGGCAACAGACGACCGTAATGATCGTACTCCTCCATGCGTCGTTCTTCGAGAACCATGAGGACAGCTTTCTTAAACTTGTCCTCTTTGAGTTCTTCCTTCATGCACTTGATGAGGCTGTTGTCGTACTTCTTGTCCGTAAAAGCATCCTTGATGTAACGTATCTCGCCGTTGGTGCGGCCCATGAGAGACTCAATGAGAAGTTCTCGGCGAGTCTTATCGCCCTGGTACCAGAAGTTGGCCCAGTATGCTTCGCTCTCCCACATGCCCAGAGCAACAGAGTAGCAAGCCTTCATCAGAAGCGGGTCTTCGTCCTTGAGACGAGCGCGGATGTGCTTGGCGATGTTGACGCCCTTGCGTTCGGAACCCGTCTTGACAAGCGCTTTATAGTCGGCACGCAGCTTCATAACTTGGTCGTGTGTCAAGCTTGGTAGGATCTCGATGAGCGGCTCGGTGTCAGGTCGACGGCCACCTTTGAGGGCTTGGGCGAGCTGGGTCGTGATGTCTTCGGAGTCGTGGAAGCGGGCACGTCGGCTACGGCGCTTGCTATCCCCCTCGTTGTCAGAGCCCAGCGGAGAGAGGGCTTCGAGAGCCCTGTTATCGTCGCCTGGGTATTTGGAAGCAAGCAGAAGAGGCGAAGGCATGGGGGAACAGTCCTGGTAAGTGCCATAGTAGGATTCGAGCATGGGCGATGCTGGCGCATTTGCCAAAGACGCACCGGCCAATCCGCCAGCAGCCAGTCCACCAACAGTCAGACCAGTGTTGATGCTGAGACCCGACATTTTCTCAGTTGGGGGCTGAGGTGACTTGTCTCTTCGGCTGCGGTGCTTGTCCTTGGATCGTGATCTGTGTCGGTGGTGCTTGTCCGAAGGCGACTTGTCCCTCCGACGGGACCGAGATCTCTCTCGCGACTTTTCTCGCTTTCGACCACCTGTGTCAACACCGAGGAGGTCTGAACTTCCCCGGGCATCGGTTGACCTGTCCCTGCGACGGTCGCGGGACTTGTCACCACCATCGCGACCTTTGGGTTCAACGGTCAAAACGTTGGCGCCCGGCTTGTAAGAATCAGCGTAGTATGGATCTTCCTTTGACTTGCGTGAGCCATACTGGTCAACAGACGGGCTGACGGGGTCACGGTGAGTATATCCGTGTGAAGGCGGCTGTTGAGAATAGTATTTATCCTCGGAAGTTGGGGGGGGGTTGTAGGTGGTCATGGCCTGACTGGCGGTTGAAGGGGTTCCCGCAGCCTTACCGTAAGCCAAGTCGTCCGTTGGACCCTTGGGTCGCTGAGGGACAGGTGGCTTTCCGTAGGCCAAGTCATCGTCCTGCTTTTCTTTGCGGCTACGAGGATCCTTTTCCTTGTCGTCGTCTGAGTTTCCAGTGAGTTTGCGCATGTACTTTTGTGGTAGGAAGCTGAATCTGTCTTGTTCTTCCTTGGCACGGGGTTCTGCGTTGTGAACGTAGGAGTCTCGATCTTTGTCTCGGCGGCTATCCTCAGGGAATGCTCCAGGCAGGCTACTGTCAACCCTGTCATATGAGGTGCGATACTGAGAGTCTTTGGGTGGAGAAGCTGTTCGGTAGGAGGGCGGCTGAGCGTCGTAGCTGTATTGAGTTTGGTTTCCAGGAAGCATAGAATAGATACCGCCCTCTTCAGGATACGGAAGAGCACCGCTTGCTTGTGGTGCACCAGGGCGATTGTAGCGATCGTCAAGGTCGTCCTCGGGATAAATGTAGCTAGGTTCGCGATTATCGCTGTAAGAGGGGCGCTCAGGTGCGACCTCGCTCTTTGAACGACGATCGCGAGAGCGCGACCTATCGCGATCCTTTCGGGATCGGTCGTCAGGCTTGAGAGGCATGGTCTCGTCTGTTATGTTTTGGTTTGTCGAGGCTAAGAGCTCAGCTCAGCTGTAGAAAGCGAGGGGTATTCTTTTTATTTTGTGGGGAGCTCGCGGGGTCCGGAATTAAAAAAACGCTTGGACAGCAAAAGACAGAGAATGAAAGAGGAGAGAAGATTATTAAAGGAAGAGGAGAAGATCGAGAGAAGATGCCCAATTGAGCAATAGACAGACTATTGTAGGCAAACAGGTCGGTCACGCGCCGTTGACGCATATGGCGGGCGGACCGAGGGGCGCAATGTTATGTTAGGTTAGGTATCTCTACCATGGGGAGAGTGGAGGGGCTGAATGAGACCTGACCTGCAGAGACCTAAGCTCTTGGGATCATCTCTCAGTGGAGGGCAGAGTATCCTAGACGACGCAGACGTCTTTGTTAGGTCGTCATAGGGTCAAAGAGGGGCATGGGCCTGCAAGAAATGTCCGCAGGGCAGGCCAGTTAAACAGCTCTTGAGGGGCTCGACAAAGAAGAATCGGGCGACCCCGAGCGCTAAAAGCGTTCACCGGGCCGCTTGCTGGGATTTTGGGTGGCTGTTCAGAAGCGGAACGGCAGAGGCTGAGAACAGGGGAGGGCTCCATATCGACGTTAGCGGGGCCGTATCCGTATTGTATTGTATTGTATGCAGATGCAGACGCGGGTGAGATTATTGTGTTGGGTTGAGTGCGAGGTTGAATCATGATGTGACTCGACTACACATGATATCGACGGTTTCAAGGATATGACCATCAGTATGAATATGAGGATTCTAGTTGATTGAGTAGATATCGAATCCATCGTTGGCTCTATAAAGACGTGCATCTTTGGTACCCAACATCCTAGGTTGGTCGCTGTAAATGATCAATTATGTTGAAACATGAAAAGAAAATATATACTGAACAACTCATCATAGTCTATTCTTGCGGCACTCTTTCGCCACGTTGAAACACATACAACGCTTCATCCTTTCCAGGGAAAGAAGGCAATGCTACCTTTGCTACCAATGTCCAATCCTTATGTTCCCTCTCCATAAACTCATCCATAGTCACTCCCTTGAACCCCGTGTAGCCATTGCGATTCTGCGTGCCCACAACTGCGATAGTGTCGCCTTCAAACGCAGCTACCAAGTTCCGCGTAAATCCTCCCTCAGTGCCGCCGCCTACTCCCCCGCCAACGACAGGATACACAAGCAACAGAACCATGTCCTTTCCGCTGGCGTTTTTGCGTAACCACTTAACACCGTCTGAAATGACAGTGTCATTGATCCAGTTGACTCGCCATTCGCTCTGCATGTTATCCACCGCGTGTACCGTCAGGCCGTAACGGCGGAGCATGAATGCCCAGTATCCATTCCCGGAGCCTATGTCCGCGATCGCTCGCCCATCAGCTAGATTTTTCAAGATGGACAGACTCTCGTGAGTTGGCGTCGCGCAGCCAAAGTGGTGCATAAAGATGGGAAGTACGTGATGGCTTGTGGCCACACGCTCTGACGCCGGGCAAGGACCGCACCACTCAAGAGAGTGGCATGACCACATCCAGAAATCGAAATAGGGGTTCGTGCTGGGCGGTTTCTTGCTTTTTGGTATTGTGAGTTTCGTTGCAAGCCCGGGGTGCAGATATCGCTTGCTTTCCAGGTTGGCTGCCACTTCACTCCTCGTTGAGTCCTTTTTGGCGTTTGTTCCTAGGTTCTTGAGAAACGGTGCAGTGGCCGTTGAAGGCCTGAAGATGGAGACATATGCTTCAATGTCAGCCTGAGTAGGCGGGTCTCTCTATATTGAGGTCAGTCTCTTCTATTTTCGCCCTTCAAAAAGAGTTTACGGGTGAATTCTTACAGGTGAGCCATCTTCGTTACGATACCAGGCATGTAGACCATTGGCGCCGCCGAGATTGACAACAGACTGCACTTGAGCAAGTTTCACACTTGTAATAGCATGATATGTGTAAGGATCCGGCTCGGGAAGTTGAAGTAATACTCGGCTGGCATTGTAGAGGTCGTTCTTTGTCAGATAATCCAAAGCTTCCTTCTGGCGGTCGATATCCTCGATGAGTTCATCCGGGTTAAACGCTGGACTTCTAACGCAATGAACGAACTTTGAAGATTGTGACATTTTGGGCGTCAACTAACAGCCCAGGCGAGGAGTAGTAGTTCACAGAAAGTGCCTCGATCGATATGATGACGTTGTACAGTCTTTCTCCCAAAAGTGGGTACATTTTGGCCGACGATTTTTTCGAAGTTACCCTACCCTTCCCCCCGATAGGCAAACCATTGATCGTTAGTGAAAGAATCAATTTGGAATTACGATCAATGCAACGCTGCTAAATTAGCACAAGTTCCAGTGCTCTCCTACATTGTAATGTTGATTTTAACTGTCAGTATCCATATTGCCTGTGTGCAATTGGGTTGTAATTACCTCTTATGGCTACTGGATAGCGTAACATTGCTGCTTGGACCCTTTGCAATGACCTGGAGGAGATAATGCAAGGTGCTGGCTGCAATGACCAATATGGATGGATACTAATCATTCTTCATTCCGATATATCATATATGAGCAGTCATGGCGGTTAGTTTATTTGTCATAAGTATGTCTCAGGAGTGCGTGGTTATGTTGAATAAGAGCTTGTTCATCAAGAGATATTGACCAACAACGTGGCCATGCCCTGAAAAGTCTCACCCACTACCTAATTACAGTAGTAGTTATAATTGGCATTGGCATTGGCATGGCAGTAATCTGCCACCTCTTGGCATGATCTATACGGCACGTTAGTGAGTACCGCAGATCGATAAGTTACCCTAAGGTACCTATGCGGAAAACTTCACCGGAGCTGGGGAACTAAAGACCAAGACTTGCGCCTGCCCCACCAGCTGGCAATAGAAGTATACTTCTAGACGCCTCTTTTTGCAGAACACCAAACTCTCTCTTCTACATCCGCAGACACCGCTATTATTATATCCCAAACGATCACCGTACCGAGCTTGCGTCCATTTGGCTGTGATCAGTCCGAGAGCCTGGATCTCGACCCGGCTCCAGTACTTAACCCTAGACGCTCCCTTGCATCTGGATCGTCCTGCACGACCTGCCCTAATTGATAATCTGAGACCAGCCCTGCATCGTCATCGGATCACGCTCGTGACTTTGGTTTACTTCTCTAATGGTTACCTTGCTGTGAAAGCTCAAGAGAAGCCAGTGAGAAAATCCAACCATACACGTCTATGTTGTGCCCTTCAACGACGCGCCAACTTTACAAACAACGATTGTCTTCTGGTTATACCCGTCTTCCTTCCGGCGCTTACTTTCTCGAATACGGTAAATCACCATGAGCCAGGAACCACATAGCCAGACAACGCAGGCATTTCCGCTCTCTACCCGCGTAGACGCTACGAATCACGACGGAACACTTACGAGTCACTATTTGAGTTCGATTGCCACCCATCCAGCTGATCGTGAGTCATCACAAGTTCAAGGCTATGGAAGTGTTGATGGAACGATCCAAGTTCCAACGGGAGCTGGCATAGCCGAACGAGATGCTCGTCACCACGCGGATCCAGCGCCTCTCCAGTACTCAACACCAAGACAATCATCCTTCCAGAATGTAGCCCTGAAGACAGCCCACCCTGTGGATCATACAACAGGCTCTCCTGGTTCGTGCGACTCGAGTATTCATCCGCAGCATCGACGCAATGACTCCATAACCACATTCCCCCTCACTCACCCAAATGGCATCTCAATGTTTCCTGACTTGTCGGTTATCGAGCAGGAAGCTATATCTAGACAAGCTCTTGCTCAGGCTGAAGAGAACATTGTCGCCGACAGCGACGAATACAGTTCCTCAGGAGACGCCGGGACTGATGCTGGATATGGAAGTGATAGCATGAGCTCTGCAAGTACCTCAATCGGATCATCTGTTCGAGACTACATGTTCGAGAATGGTCGTCGCTACCATAGTTTCCGGGCTGGAGCCTACAACTTTCCAAACGACGACGTAGAGCAGGAGAGAGAAGATATGAAGCACGCCATGGTGAAGCTTCTTTCCGGCCAGAAACTTCATTTCGCACCTTTAGGGGACAATCCGCAGAATATGCTCGATATCGGAACCGGTACAGGAATCTGGGCAATTGAGAGTAAGGCTGTCTCATGATAACGGACGTCCTACAGAGCTAATATTGGGCCAGTGGGTGAACAGTACCCAAGTGCTAACGTTCTCGGCATTGATTTATCACCCATCCAACCGACTTGGTTGCCACCCAACGTTCACTTTATGGTCGATGATGTCGAATCTCCTTGGCTTTATCCTCAAAATCACTTTGACTATATCCATTCCCGACACACAGTCCAGGCGATAAAAGACTGGCCGCAGCTCTTTACCAATGCATTACGGTGAGCTTTAACTCCCTGTGACCCCAAACCCGTTTCTTACTTACACAAATTAAGACATCTCAAGCCCGGAGGCTGGATGGAGCTCCAAGAGATCCACCACTATCCTCACAAAGCAAGAACAGGCGAAGCTGTCCCGCCACAAGAACACCCCGTTGCTCAATACTGGGCATATATCAATGAGGGACTCAGTGCGCTTGGAGTTGATTTCTTCGCTGCAGCAGGAGGACGATTGGCGGCCAAGATGGAAGCAGCCGGTTTCATCAACGTCACTGAGCGAATATTCCACGTTCCGCTCGGAACATGGCCTAAAAACCAAGTCCTCAAGACTGTTGGGCTGTACTGGCGGACCATATTGACAGATGGGCTGCAAGCGATCGCCTTGGGTCCCATGACAAGGGGGATGGGGTGGGACCGCGATGAAGTTGAAGTGTTCCTTATCAATGTGCGGAGGGCGTACAACGACAATCCGGCGCTTATGTATATGCCTATACATATCGTCTATGGGCAAAGACCATATTAAATCATCAAAGGATGAGGATAGAAAAGAAAATAAACAAAACCAATTTATCGACAATCTCAACCCGTCCCGCGATCGAGGGTGTCCCAAGCCGTGGGACCCATGCAGCCATCCTAACGTGGGGCCGCTTAGATGCGAAATGGAATGGAGGCGGACGCTACAGTATCTACCCGACATGAACCATCCGTCATTCTTGGCCGTCTTTGGATCGACCTGCCGGATAAGAGGAGCTAGTGCTTCAAAGAGTCAAGAGCTCAAGACGTCTGTTACATGGCTCTGCCTATCACGTACTTAAGTGTGGAAGCTGGATAGCTGCACCAATGGCAGATTGATCAGATGTCAGAACCTAATAAACAGTGAAACACGCATAACTTGACTATCTTGGTCGAGGTTAGGTATGAACACCGTCGTCCAACTAATCGAAAAATTTGCAGCTGAACAGAGTGTTACTGCACGTACTAGTTTTGTGTAACACTGGGATTTATCTGGTCAACTGTGACCAAGTGGCTATCATACTTGTAATCAGTGAAGTATAACGGTCAAGGCGCTTCGAGGGTACGATTAATACTCAGATTCTTTCAATGGAGGATTAGCGGCACATAGATTTGGTTCTGCAGCCAAGCTTCATGCCACCAGCACTACTGTATTATCTGCTAGCTTCCGGACTAGTTTGCGGAGAACTAGGAACAGAAGACTACGGGTGCAAACTTTAGTTACTGTATATATTCTACGGCCAGCTTTTCCAGGCCATGTCTTTGGATTGATTTTTGAAAGCCAATGCCGTGAATAGTAAGACATATGTGCCAATTATGATGGATCTGAGATTGGCGTGGAATCCAGGCTCAACGCTCTGTCGCCACCTGTTCCCACTGGCGCCATTAGGAATGAGGGTGGTGCGGGTGGGTGGGCGAAAAGCTCACATACAGTATCACCGTACCCGCTTTGGCCTTGACGGTTGGTAGTCCGAGACCTAGAGTCGATTTGGGGCCATGATTAACATCCAACATCTATAAAAATCACGCAGCCCCAAGTGGCATTGCAACATTTGTTAGGAAGCACGATCACACTTCTAAATTGGCTTGTCAACATGGGCGAACACTTCCTGCCAGCATCGCAAAGCTCGCCGAGTCTGGATACCTCTCTCATGATACAATTGGCGAGAAAGATCACTAAAGAGACAGAAAAACTTGACGAGTATTTAAAGAATAATGGCATTCCGGACCTGGGTTTCGATATCGACGCCCCTGGAGACCTCCCCAAGTTACCAGAGGATATACAAAACAGTCGCCTCGAGATTTCATCTGCGACAAAACAGCTAGAACTTCTTGTCAGAGGACCCAGAGAAACTGTTAGATGGGGCATATGGAGTGTAAGTCTTCTGGTTCTGGACAATGCTCAGCACTGACATGCCAAGTACTTGGATACCCTGAGCCTCGACATCCTCAATAGTTATGGAATTCGTAAGCTCCCCTTCCCTCACACTAGACGGTCTTCTGATTCTTGATAGCCAATCTTGTGCCATTGGACGAACCTATTGCTCTAACTGAACTGCAAACTAAAACCACGCTGGATCCCATCAACCTGGCGCGTACACTGCGCCATGCTATGACGAATAAAATCTTCCAAGAACCAAGGCCAGGCTTTATAGCACACACTGCTGCTTCAAAGGTCCTCGCCAAAGATGCCACTCTCCAAGCTTGGGTAGGTTTGAATGGGGATGAATTCTTGCCGGCTGGAGCCCACACTCTAGAAGCCCTGCGCGCTGATCCAGAGGCAACCTCACTGACACGAACCGGCTTCAACCACGCATGGGGGACAGTGGACAAGGAGCCAATGTTTGGAACATTCGGCAAGGATCCTATACGAGGGAAGCGGTTTGCCGTGGCCATGGCAAGCTTGACAGGCGGCGAGGGGTACGAAGTTCGTCACCTTGTGGATAATTATGACTTCTCAGAGGTGGATGCTAATCAAGGCACATTGGTCGACATCGGCGGTAGCCATGGGTTTGTATGCGTTGACCTGGCCAAGAAATGGAGCAAGATGAAGTTTGTCGTTCAAGATCTGCCGAAGACAATCAGCAGCATCCCACAGCCGATATGTGAAGACGAGGGAGTGTCTCAACGTATAACGGCCCAGGCCCATGATTTCTTCACCGAACAATGTGTCAAGGGTGCCGATGGTGAGATTTAACCAAGCCTATTGTTTAAGGAGTATACGTACTGACAAGAAACCAAGTTTATTTCTTACGTTGGATCATTCATAACTACTCAACTCCTTACGCCATCAAGATTCTCAAGAGTCTGGTTCCAGCTCTCAAACCCGGCGCTCGTGTCATCATCAACGACCATTGCCTTCGCGAGCCTGGGGCTGAGAACCCCTGGGATGAGAAGCTCATGAGGAGTATGGATATGTTGATGTTAACTCTCTTGAATGCTCAAGAGCGGACTGAAAAGGAGTTTGAGGAGCTTTTCAAAGCTGCCGATGAGCGTTTCGTCTTCAAGGTGAGATTCATGTCTAAATCTGCCCTTACTTGACCTCTGTGTATGCTAACAAATCGATTCAAAAGGGTGTTATAAGGCCTAAGGGTTGTAGAATGAGTATTGTCGAGGCAGTTTGGCAGCCTAGTTGAAGTTAGGAGGGAGTGCCAAACCCGAAACATAGAAGGGCACTTGACATGTTCGCGCCAAAGTGAATAGTGCGTATTACATGATGTAAAAATCAATAAATTCACTTTATGTATCGAGTAATTCCCAGACTTCACATTGATCCTTTCCTTTTGCCTTTTTCGACGATAGAGATATATCGTTGATGTTATCGGCCGAGTCTTGTTGCCCACAGTCGAGTTGACTGACCGTGTGATCATATGAAAGTGAAGTTGAGGTTATTTAGAAGAAGGTGGGGAACTCCTAATCCTAACTTTTATCGGCAACAGCTCAATACTTCTCGTGTTATCTTTAATTTCACCTTTCATTTTGCATTCGTGAAAGAATCGTATCTGTAGGTTCGCGGCCTAGGACCTCTTAAACTGCATGGGAAAGTTAGCATGGACAAGGTTAATCACTCAAGTATACGAACCAGTCCGCTTTTACAACAAAAGTCGTTATTAATCTATCAAACTCGTATCGTCGTGAACAACCAAGAATTGCTTCAGTTTCTCTAAAAAGTACAAAAAGCTCTTGAATGGCTGGTTCCCAATCTCAAATCGTACACATCTAGGATCTTCTCCAGACTCTCATCATATATAGACTCATCTGCTCCAGAGCCAATCCTTCACCATCTTCTCTCATCATTCGTACACATTATGATCCCTCAATCCTCCTCCGCACCATATCCACCCTTGGTGGCGATCTCCAGAGCCAATTCGGCAACTGTCTTGTCACTCAGGACCTCAAAGACTGAGACCTCGACACCACAGTTGGTGACTACCCAGTTGCGGACGCTAACGGCAACCAGCGAGTCAACACCGTAGACATTGGGCGGCTTGCCAGTGTCGATCTCCTCAGGGAGCATGTTCATTGCCTTGGCAAGCATGTGAGAGAGACCCGTGGTAACGATCTCAGCAGCTGCATCGGTGTTGGGGCAGCAAGAAAGAAGAGACTTTAGATCAAAGTTAGTTGAGCCATTGACAACAGTTAAGTCAGGAAGTGGCATGTCGACCAGGTTGAGGTAACCGTAGAGAGAAGTGCGAGACCAGTACGGATCGGCTGGTTGGTTCTGTCGAATAAGACCTCCGGAACCGATACCCATGACGACACGGCTAGGCATAGGGGTATTGGGTGCAATCTCCATAGTGATGGCGTGGGTTACCATTGTGAGGAAGTCTTGGTGTCGAATGCCATAAAACCCACTGGCTCGCAGCATGTCGAGAATCTCATCACCATCTGCAAGCATTCCTGCACCGAGGACTGGGCCGAGATCAATGGAAACGGCATGCTTTCCAATAAGGCGATGGTTGAGTGCGAGGGCATCCTCGAAGCAGTTTCCAGCAGCGTAGTTCGCCTGACCACGGTTGCCAATCACTCCAGCAGAGCTGGCAAGGAAGATGAAGAAAGGGCTGTCCGAGTTAGCCAAAACCACCTGAACCAGATTGTCGGAGCCGATAGTCTTAGGCCTGACGGCTTCGTTCCAGCCAGCATAGTCCATGTTTGCAAAAATTGAGTCCTTGATGACGGCGGCGCATTGGAAGACACCTTTGATGGGTGGCATCTCGTGACAGATTTGTTCCTCCACCACCTTCTTGAGAGTCTCTACATCACAAATGTCAACTTTGTAGACCCGTGCATCTACACCCTTCTTCTTGAGGCCTTCGATGAAGAGGCGAGAGCTTTCGGACGAAGCACTGGAACGTGACAAGAAGGCAACATGCTGAGCACCGTTTTTGACCAGTAGCTCGCAGATGCTGCGACCAAGACCACCAAGGCCACCGGCAAGAAGGTAGGTGTCTGTCTTGGATATGACCTGATGAAGTGACTTGATGCGTTTCTTGGTTGCAATCTCAACTTGAGGTTTCGTCGCAGGGTCACCAGTAATAGAAACGAGTCCAAGAAATGGGCTCTTTTCCACATGACTGAATGCATCCTTGGCATTGGGAAGGTCGAAATCCTGGATGAGAGTTTCGTCGATCGCAAAATTCTCTGCCATTTGCTCTGCGTGCTTGACAGTTTCGTCGAGTAGCTCTGAAACATAGTCTGCATCATACTCCATCAGACTGGCCAGATCAAAGTTGACAAGCGAAGCGGCAGCGGATGAGACTTGAACAGTAGGCGGGCTGGGTGATTTGCTTGCGAACTGGATGATAGTACCGCCTATGGGAAGTTAGTAGTTAGCTATAATGGATCGGGAAAATAAGAACTTACCTGGGCGAACACACTGGAAGTTGGTTTCAAGGTGTTGCTGAGTGGCATTGTAGACAAGGTCGACTCCTCCGCCCAAATGATCCCAGAGTTCTTTAGCAAAATTGTCCGTTTCGGCATTCATGATGTGAGCTTTCTTGACGCCAAGTTTCTCTAGAACTGATCTCTGCTTACACAGGTCTGGCCCCATGATAGTTGCAAATACCTCGGGGCAGAGTTGGGACGCCACAGCAACGGCTGCTAGGCCAAGTGAGCTTGCTCCAGCATGAACCAGCACTGATTTGTTACGGCCAAGTCTTCTAATCTTGACGAGACAATGATAAGCGCTGACACAGTCACTGAGGTTGAGGTCAGCAACCCACTTCCTGACGAAACGACTGTCGATGTTGGCGTTGCTCTGAATGGCACCGCCTGCAATGAGGCCACTGACACGGTCACCAGTCATGAAACCAGAGACGTTACGGCCAACTCGACCAACAAGACCGCATATTTCAGATCCAACATCCGAGTCCAAAGTTCTTCCCATGACAGTCTCCAGGTCGATAAAGCTGATAGGTGCGCTCTCAAATATGATCTCAACTTCACCAGGCTTAGGTCCAAACCGAGTTCCAGCAGAAAATGTCAAACTGCCGTCAGTGAGTCCAGCTTGAACAATGGTAAGCCTGAGATGGCGCGGATAGCTATGGAATGCCACCTTGGCAACTTCGTTGGAGATGCCATTCTCGACAATGTCATTGAGTGGTTCAATAGGAACCAGGCGAGGGACGTAGATTACTCCGTTCTTCTCAGCAAACTCCATCTCTCGAGGACCTGAAGTATGTTTCGTTCCGAACGTCTGGAGAAAGATCATGTTGATGTTTTGGACGACTGAAGGAGAGTTTAAAGGCGTGTTCATGTTCAGATCAAAGGTCGCGAAAACCTTGAGCGGATCTTCCGACATCAATGTGCGTGCTAAGGCGATGAGGGGAGCGCCCTTCGGGTTAAATGGTAGCATGTTCGCGCCACGAGTAAGCCAAAGGATTCCCTTGGCCTGTTGCTGAAGTGCATGGAAAGCGTTGAATTCTGCCTCGTTCCAATGGAAAGCAGACGCACCGGCGTTGGGTCCTACAGAGAAGTCGAGAAGGGAGATGACAATCTTACCCTTGAGTCTCGCTGGGTCGCTCAGTACTTCGTTGAGCTGCATGGTGCGGATCTGTAGAGCAGGATTGCGCTTGATGATGATGTTCCCAGCAAGCGACTGTGTCTCTAGAGGAGGATCGTTAGGTAGGAGGATGATGACATCAGGTACAGACGACCAATCTTGGATAGGGGCATGGTGATGAACTCGGAACTCCATTTCCACATTCGTGCCATCCTTCTGAGTGTAGACATGCGAGAGAATCTCCTCCTGAGTAGGGTTGAATTTGCCATGAGGGAAGCTTTCCATGAGATAACCAGGTCGTTTCAGGTGAGTGAGAAGCTTGGTGATATCAACACCATTCTGGGCACAAACAAGAATCAGGTCGTAGTCTGGCAAGGTCTCGGAGCCGTCAACAGATCTCTTCTCTACGAAGGGTTCAGCGGGGAGTCCATTGATACCGGTCAGTATATTCAGGACGTTTTCGTCAGGGTGAACCTGGGCCACGGTATATCGAGAGAGCCATGGTCTTTGACCTGCAATCTGAGGCAAAGCTGTGAGAACCTTCACTGCGGTACTTGAGGTACCACCGACTTGAAGAATGGAGAGCCCGGGAAATTTGTGTGCAAGTCTTCTGACAAACTCTTCAATCTTTGCCGCCCTTGCACATGTGATGTCTTCCAACCACGAGATCTGGGTACAAAGAGTGCGGTTGTTTGGAAGGAAACTAGCTCCATCACGAGCTGAACTAGAAATATCCGTGAAGTGAAGGCCGCTGATGATAACCGAGGGCTGCTCCCATCCAGATTGGGCCATGACGATATCAGCGTTCGCATTACGAACGCCAGTTCGGATTGCGGTTGAATATCCCTTAAATACCTTGTTAAAGTCTCGGGAGATGTCGGCTGAGACAAAGATGTTCTTGATGAAGGTCGGTACCATGGGGTCATTCTCGATAGCGAATGGTGTCTGAAACATGGAATCAAGGGTCGCCGGGTGGATCAAATGATCGTATTCGAACTTGGCAGGCATCTTGGATCGAGTGTCAGGGATGAGAATCTCGGTGACGCATGCGCGGTCACCCTTGAAGATGCTCACGATGTTTTGGAACACGGGACCATAGTTCATGCCAACGATGTCGAGAAGCTCGTATAGCTGTCTGGGAACAATCGATTCCTTGCAAGTAGCTTTGAGCGACTCGTACGTCTTGCGATGCTCGAGGAAGGCAGCTCGCCACTGACCTTGCTTGTATCGCACCTGGATGCAGCCAGTTGCATTCTGTTCCCATGGGGAGTTCAGTTGCTTCGAGTAGATGCAGAATTCAAAAGTGGCGCCTTGTGTCTTCTCTCCTGAGACAGTAGAGATACGTTTGAAGTTCATGGCCATTTCCAATCCATGTGCTGTGCTGGGGACAATCATGGCCTTCTCAATTCGCATGTTAGTGATCTCATATCCAAGAAGGTTCTCCTTGTTCTTGGTCAGTTGACTGACACCTTGGAGGGCCATGGTGACCATGCCAGCGGCAGGGTAGATGATTGTTTTCTGCACCTGATGGTCTTGAATCCAAGGGTTCTCAGAGATACGAAGGAAACCTCGCCAGCGAGGTTCAAAAGAGATAGCATCAGCAGTGGGAGCACCGATAAGATCTTGTCGAGGAAACTCTCTGAATCGGTTTGCCTCACCCAGATGAGACTCATGCCAATACGATCTGGAGTGGTTCCAGGGGTAAGGAGGAAGATCAGCAAGAGACTTAGGAGGCACTTGGTAGGACCCTCGAGTAACAACCTTGTCCATGCTCACTTTGCATCCACGCGTCCAGAGTTCGCCGACATTCTGCAACAGCGAGATTGCTCCGTGAACATTGCGCTCGAGGGTGGAGTGGTAGGTAGGCAAGACCTTAGGTCTAAGGGCGGAGAGGATGTCCAGAGTAGGTGAACGCAGTGCGGAGACAGGACTCAGTTCGATGATAATATCGGGAGCCTCTTCAGATGGAAGCTCCATCATGGTCTTGATAGCAGACACATAATTGACTGGAGAAATCAGGTTATCAGCCCAATATCGCTTGTCCAACTCACAACCATCAATGGACTTTCCGGTAACAGTCGAAATCATGGTGACCGACTTCCGATGCTGACGAGGGTTGACAAGTTCCAAAGCAGACTTGTACTCGTTTTCAACCAAGACCATGTGAGAAGAGTGGTAGGCGACCTTGACGGGAAGGACACGACAGAAGATGCTCTTCGCCGAGAACTCCTTGTAGGCGCGCTCAATATTCTCTTTTCTGCCAGAAAGTGTTGTAGATCGAGGGCTGTTGACACAGGCAATCTCGCAAGAGTATGAAGTGGATGCGAAGTGATCCATAACATCGAGCGCAGATAAACCAACCACCATCATTGAACCCTGGAGTTGAGGGGATTTGAGAGTGAGGGAAGAAGCCGCTACACCGCGATAGTAGGCAACTTCCCACGCTGCTTCCCTTGTGAGAGCACCTGAAGCATACGCTGCTGCAATCTCTCCAGAAGAGTGTCCCACGACGTAGTTGGGAGTGATAAGGAATGAGTCAAAAAGATCTACCAATGCCATTTGCAAAGCGGTAGTAGCAGGTTGGGAGATTCTCGGATCGGATATGCGAGTTAGGATCGGACCCTTGAGAATTTCCTCGAGAAGGTCAAATGGACTTCCAAGGACATCTTTCATGTAGCGAGAACCAGCCTCTAGAGTGTCCCGAAAAGGTTCAAAAGGTAGAAGAACTTTGCCCATTTGAGCATACTGTGCGCCTTGGCCACAGAACAGGAAGCAGATCTTGGGTTGTTTGTTCTTCGATGTTCGCTTGAAATGAGCGTCGTCGATGACCTGTAGCTTGTTGATGAGGTCTTGTCGCGATTTGGCTACAACTGCATGCTTCCACTCGAGGTTGGATCGGCGGGAGCCAAGTGTGTAGGCGTAGTTTTGGAGCAACTCCACGTCGTTGCCCTCTTGTGAGCTCAGGTAAGGGATGTGAGACTCAATGACTCGCTGGACGCCCGACTTCTCGTGTGCTGAGAAAACAAAAAGCTGAGGCTCGAAAGCTGAATTGCGTTGGGGTGTTGTTTGGACGGAGTTGATAGTCTCAGAGGAGTTGTGGTTGCCCTTGAGCCCCCGGGCTGACATATATCGAGGGGCTTCATCCATGATGACATGTGCATTGGTGCCTCCAAAGCCGAAGCAGTTGACGCTGACGCGGCGCAAGCCAGAAAGAGGCCAGTCGAGCATCTCAGTCGGTACCTAGGATGAGTGGTTAGTAAGTGGCAAGCAAATAGAAAGATAAGCAGATGCTTACCTTGACTTTCCAGTTCTTGAAGTCAATTTCGGGGTTGGCCACCTCGAAATTGATGTTGGGTGGAATTTTGGCATGTTCCAGAGTCAGAATGCCTTTGATGAGACCAGCTACACCAGCGGCACCTTCAAGATGGCCAATGTTCGGTTTGACTGAGCCGACAACAATGGGATTGTCCACAGTTCGAACAGAGCCGAGTGACTCAGAAATGGCTTTGAGCTCACGCCAATCTCCAGCTTTGGTTCCAGTGCCGTGGCACTCGACGTAAGCAGTTTGATTGAAGTCAAGGCCGACAGACTCGTAGACGGAGCTAATGTTGGCAACTTGGGCTTCCTTGCTGGGAAGAGTGATACCTTTTGATTGTTATTGATACGAGAACAGAAAGGAGAATAACTCTACTTACCCGTAGTGTGGCCATCTTGGTTGACCTTGGTGGCCCGAATGACAGCACGAATAGTGTCGTTGTCGCGAATAGCATCCGATAGACGCTTGAGAACAACAACACCGATACCCTCTCCTCTACCGTAGCCGTTGGCGCGCGCATCAAAAGTGAAACATTTGCCATCAGGGCTCAGGAAGTTGAGAGCTGTCATAGGCATCATGGTATTAGGGGTAAGAATCATACCAGCGCCAGCAGCAATGGCCTACATAGTTGTCAGTTGCCGCCAAGAGTATTGCAGAAATAGACCTACTAGTGAAGTTTCCTTGGTTCGGAGACTCTGGGCAGCAAGATGAACAGACACAAGACTACCGCTGCAGCCGGTATCAATCGTCATGCTGGGTCCGTGCAAGTTGAAAAAGTACGAGATGCGGTTTGCCATGATGGCGATGCCATTTCCGGTAGCAGCGTACTGAGGCTGCCAGTCGGGGTCTCGGAGGCACACTTGTTCATAGTCTGGGCGAATTTAGAGCGTGTTCAAGCAGAACAGCCGGTATCGCTTACCTTTGACAAAAGATCCGACGTACACGGCAGCATCGCTACCGTCGATGTCTTCCTTACGGATTCCAGCTGTAGTTTCATCGTTAGTATTTACGGCACTATATTGATGGATTCAGAAACGTACCATTTTCCAGTGCTTCGTACGAGGTCTCGAGGAGGATTCTCTGCTGAGGATCGATAGCTTTGGCATCTTCCGCCGAAACAGAAAAGAACTGAAAGAAGGAGCTGGGTTAGATGGCCTATTTTGGCAAGATTGATTTGAAGCAGAAGCAGGAGCAGGAGTAAAACTTACAGAAGCATCGAAGGAAGCAAAATCGCCCTTGATGAAATGGGCTCCGCGGAAGGAAATCTGATACAGTCGCACGTTAGAGGAGCCATCTTGATGAATCCGGCCCATGCTGTTGACTTACGCTGCCTTGACGATCACCACCTGGATGATAGTAGCCATCAATGTTGAGACGGTCTTTTGGAAACTCAGACCATTGTGACTCGCCGCGTTCCAGGACCTTCCACAACTCCTCAGGGGAAGAGGCATCGCCTGGGAACCGCAGGCCGATGCCCACGACAGCGATGTCGTCTTCCATGACGTCCAAAATCCGCCCAAGAAGAAATAGCAAGTGGTTTCCTGATATACTTGTTGTTTTTCTTGTCCGTTTGATGATGTGTGTAGTAGATTCGGATGAAAAGCAAGAAAGGTAAGATGGTGGGTGAGGAAGGGAGGTGTTGAAGATGAAGAGAAGGAAGGGTTTAGTAACTCGGCTCGAGAAAGGTAAACAACGAGGATGCCTTAGCTATAGATTCACTGCTCTAGGGGCTGCCAGTGGCAGATATAATGCTGGCACCGCTATTTTGATGCCAAGAATCTACAAGGCGTTGACAACTGGCAGCCGGCAGGCGAGATATTAGCAGGTGGTCGGCACTGGCAGACAACTCTGGTTCGGCGCTAGTTCTTGGCACGGGTTTGCATATTGACAGTTGTCGAAGGAATTATGAATGAAAAGGTTGTAGGAATCAGGCTCAAATAGAGTATTCTATCGATCGGTGTGAGGGCTGTTCGTCTCTGTATTCGGTGCTGGTGTTGAGACGAAAGAAAGGGGTCGGATACATCTTATACTCGATTCATCCCATCATCAGCTCTTCTCAAGCATCTGGATAACTTCAACCGAATGGGTACACCTTGATGGCCCAATTATATCTTTCCTTTGAGAGAAACGGCCCCTTTACTGTTGTAGATACTTTACACCCCCAAGCCATTGACAACTGCTGCTGCACGCATCGCATCCGGTGTGCTCCTCTGGTAGATCATAATAAATAAGCGGGTTGTAAAATAACTGAGAGTTTAATAAACAGTACCTATGTAAGTATAGTAGGGAAGGTGCATAAGTGTGTCTGGATAAGTACTTCCTGCATTGTGTCTAGGACCAACCCTTCAACCCATCTTGCTGATATGCCGCTGGGTAGGGCGTGTATGGCCTCAAACCATCCAGATAAAGACAAAGAGTCGATGCCTAATCTATGATCCTTCTTATGGTTTAGACTGGCGGTCAACAAGACACTGGTTGTCAACCCCCTTCTTGACGGTTAAGCACGGCAACGTACTTCAGATGGAGACTTGTCTGAAAATTTGCGACAGATCTTTGGAAACTATTTTGAAATATTCTTTAGGGTAATATGGAAGCCTTACCGCTTCTTTAAAGGGACAATCTAATGCTGCAACCCGTGAGATACCAGTTCATGAGATTGTTCAATTGGTTGCATTGTCTATAAGTCTTTGTCCAAGTACATACAAGGCGGAACATCAAGTGCTGTATTAGTGCACGGAAGAACACTCTTTCGCTCATCCAAAGTCCAATGGCCCACCAAGACTGTACATACAAGGAACATGGTTCAATGCGCAAGACAGGCAGATAGAAGCGTCTGTCACTTGACAGCCAAGATAGACTTCATACATAGGTATGTAAGAAGGCGAATCTACAGCAAACGCCACCACGAACATGCATACTAGAATCCGCCTGACTTTGGCGGCCAACAAAAGTTCCTTGAATGATATGATATGATATCATCGAAACTAATCAACTTGACCGATAGCCTACTTGCTGATCATGCCAGACCGGTCTTTACCTTTCAGCCATCCTTTGTGTTGGTACATCCCCTTACGGGACGAGCCGCTGCAAGTCAATATGCGCGTCAAGAGCCAACGTAGACCGGTCAGGAGCAGCCAAGATTGGTCAGCAGACCACTTCAATTACCAACTATAACTCGTCGTATTGACGGGAGCCAGCCGTTTCGTAACGGACGAATGGAGCTTGCGATGACATGGATGGTAAACGGCTTTCCCGTTGTTGATACCCTCCCGAAGCAGGGCCCGCACAACGCCAGATGACACGCTTTACAGAGAACAATAATTGATAGGCTATTGAGGTTCTCGTATCCCGCAATTGCCGACTAGAGCTGAAGTTGTGGCAGACTCCAATTGACCGAATCACATGGGCTCCCTCCCCAAGGTCAAGACAAGTCGCTCATCCCAGAATCATTAGCCGACACAGTGTCTTGAACATATCTCTCGCCATCAAAGCCATCTTGTTCCTAGATCATCCGATTATCTGGCAAGTGTGGCGGAACAGGGTAACACAAAGTAGCGCCAGACGAGTGTCGTTTGGCTGTGCAGCTATGTAAATACTCAACCGTACCACACAGTTACCCACTGAACGAAACGCTTCGGTATGTCACTATAGGATGTCCTTGGTTTCTCTTCTTGGCTAGTACTCAGTTTCGTTCGCAAGAAACGTCTTGCTTGAAGGTTCTTGTGCAAGTCAGAGGGAGTTACGGACTGGCCAGCCCACACTCGCGAACAACGAGCCGCACAAAGCCTTTCTAACACACCTATACTGTATATCATGCGTCACTGACAGACTGTGGGACGTCCATGCGGGGGTTCTTTGTATAGAACTCTCGTTTACTCTTTGAAGTTTCGCTATACAGCACGAACAAAGTTAGAAGCCGACGGCTATGTAATCGTTTATTCTAAGCCCTGGCCCAGCCACGAGAAGTAAGCCATGCCATGTGCTACCACTGCACAGGCGGGATCCCACAGTGTTGCCGAGGCTTTGTCACTTTACCCAGTAAGCAGCGGTAAAGAGTTTACTCTGTTGTCGACATGGCTGTTTGACAATGTCGTCTGGTATCCTCTGTAACAACTCATCTCACAGAGTCATGCGGTCAAGTCTGACATCAATATTCTATTGAGACCTTTCAAGTTGAGGTTCACTCATGATATCAGAGCCTGGGCTCCCAAAAGCTTCTACCCACTTGTATCACCAACCAGTTGGTCATAGACAACCCTGTCTTACCTGGGAACAATGCTTTGGGTGGCACAGCACCCGTCATAACCACTCCTCCTAGGCTCGTATCACTGTTAGAAAAGATCTCATCTACTCTGTGCTGGAAACCCCCTGACTAATTCCTTGGATCAGAAGTCTGAGGTTGGCGATGGAACGGAGTGGTCTTTTCGCTTGTAGCCGTGTAACTGTTGAGGATCATGTCTCAAATATTAATTCGATCCTTCGCCTTCTCCGGCAAGACATTTTACCAAGTGGTAAGTTGTTTCAAGAAAGAGAATCATGCTCAAGAACTAGCAAGTCATCTTTGCTCCTATCAGCTTTCTCCGCCGAGGACTTCGACTCGATATGAAAAGCAAGCATCCTTTTCAGACTGCCAATACTAAGAACCTTCGAACTCTGACAGACTCGCTTCAAGTATAGTTTATAGTGGCCTTTTATCGAACTCGTCCAGACTGGATTTCCCATCACTTCGGCGCGCCTGCCTTTGCCGAACTCTCAGTGCCGGTAGTGCCTTCCGCTTAAGAGTTCCCGTCGTCCCGCTACCCTTCAGCCTTACCTGACCTTATTACCATCTCCAAATTGCTCCTTTGACAAAATTCAACTCTTCCTCTTCATCACCGAAATTCGATACAATCCACACTCACGAAACTTGAGGCCAGCTCCTGGACATCAGACCAAATACCGTTAGAACTCTACGACAATAATGTCCAATGAATATCGCATGTCGCTCTCTTATCCAAACCCCTCCCTGGGACAAATGGCCATGATGGAGGGTAATGCAGAAGAGCATGCACATATAACAGAAACGGTTATCGGATTGCGCAAACATTCTGTTACTGGACCGCGGCGGGCAGTTCTTGTCATATCGTACGAAGCCTGCAACCTATGTCGGGACTTCTACTAATCTACCTATTCAGCTTGCTTACAGGGCTTCTCTTCTCGAGCCTCGATACTTCGATCGTTTCAACTTCACTTGTCACCATTTCACACGACTTGAACGACTTTACCAACGCCCCTTGGATCGTTCTAGCTTATCTCCTGACTTATATGGGTAAGTTCTCTCACGAGCCGTGGCCCCAAGCAAACAATATTTGACAAGACGCTACAGGGTTCGCCGTTTGTGTGTCAAAGTTAAGTGACATATACGGACGGCGAAACATGCTCGTGGTATCGTGGGTCATTTTCGTTGGTTTCTCACAGGGTTGTGGATCAGCTACGAGTATGACAGCTTTGTATGTGGCCTATTTTGTACTCTTTTCTCAAGCTGACCCCTTTTAGGATTGTGTGTCGAGCTTTCCAGGGAATGGGAGCTTCTGGTCTGTACAGCTTAACACAGATCGGCTTGGTAGAGGTTGGACCTTCACACCGACCCAGTTTGATAGGAGCTATGATCGGAGCCACCCTCGCTGTCGCTTTTGTACTAGGCCCAATCATTGGTGGTGCAGTTTCTCAGCTTTCAGATTGGAGATGGCTGTTCAACATGAAGTAAGCAGTTTGACCCTTGCTATTAGCACTACTAATGAGAGTTAGTATCCCCTTTGGTTTGATTGCAATTCTTACCATCACGAACCTTTGGCCACATGAAGAAGTCGCTCACTTTTTCTCCTGGAAGGCCTTTATCAGCATCGATTTCGTTGGTAGCGCAACTCTTCTTGCTAGCTCTGGATTCCTAGTATTTGCTGTTCAACAGGCAGGATCGCGGACATTTTCTTGGGGAAGCCCAGCGATCATCTCGGCTTTGGCTATATCGGGCGTGAGTTGGATCGTGTTTGTATGGTGGGAAGTGTACTTGGAAACGAAGCCACGGCGAAACATTGAACCCATTTTCCCGATTCGATTGATGTTACGACGAGTTTACTCTGCCGGATTGCTGTAAGTCTGTTGCCAACCACATACAAAAGAAACAGCTGACATCGGCCCAGTGTGACTTTGTTCACAGGTTTCCCCTACATCTCTCTTTCGATCGTCATTCCGGAGCGGTTTCAAATTGTTAGCCGCGAAGAGGTGTTAATGGCTGGTGTACATATACTTCCTATGCTCGGCGCCTGTGCCATCGGGTCCTTCCTCGGAGGCGCAATATCCAGCCGAAAGAACAACACCTCCTTGACACTTTTTGGCGCGTCATGTCTCCAATTACTTGGTGTCGGTCTCATGTCGATGTTGACCGAACCAGATTCACACACCAAAGCTCAGTACGCCTTCCAAGCAATCTTTGGGCTCGGTGTTGGCCTTTCGTTCTCTGCGGCAACTATCATGACCAGCATTCTTGCCGCCGAACGCAGTGAGCTCGCATCTGCCCAGGGTGCTGTAGCACAGGCCCGTGTCTTGGGCGGTTGTATTGGGCTCGCGGTTTGCACAGTTATCTTCAACTCTCACGTCACCGAATATCTTCAGACTCACTTAACATCGGCACAACTCGATAGCCTTCATCGATCGCCACTGACCAGTCTACATCTCCCCGCGAATCTACAAGACCTAGTCAAGGACGTTTACGCTGGTGCTTTCGCTGAAGAAATCAAAGTCATGATGCTCGTCTGTGCCGTCATGGTTGTAATATCCCTGTTCGCACTAGAGCGAAGACCTGCGCCGCTGGAAAGATTGACTGCCTTCCCTAAGGATGAATTCACTTCCAGAAGAGGCAGCGATTCTGCTACCGAGATGACTGACGTGTCAAGTGTCAACCGTGCCGTTTGACGCATGTTCACCTCCTAACTTTTACTTTATTGTGTTTCACTACGCAGAGCAAGGCCCAAGAACTGCCTACATGCACAGGGATGGCGTTTTGGGTGGCATATTTGGCGTTCACTTATTGTTCTGGGGCGCTTTACACGCTATATATGGGTGTTTAAATGTAGGGATTATTGGAGGACTGCGACGGCATATGTATGAGGGTCTGTAAGCATAAGTCTTCAAGGCGTTGATATCCTTTAGATATGATATTGAAGCAATATTTGATTGTCAGTATGCACTCTTCTGCAATGAACAATAGGGAAAATGAGACCAAAGCTGCAGCATACGAAGACGACTCGGAGTTTCCGCATTATTGGAAATGCTACGGATAGGGCCATTATGTTTAATGGCAAGTTGAACCAGAGGCATCTCAAGGAAAGTCTCGGCTACCCCTGGTGGCTAATAAACAAATCATTCACCTGTATCACTATGGCGCTTCAATCTTGCATGGCAGCACAATGCTAGATACACTGGACATCCAAGAGCGACTGCAGTTACAACTGTGCTACAAACCTGTGTTGCTCTTCGGTCATCCGCAAAGTCCATAAACAGGGGTGCCTTGAGAGACCTCGTGATAAGACCGTGAGCCCATCTTGAGACGGTTTGGTTCCGTAGATGGTCTCTGTCTCTATCGCTTCCATATATTTAAGAGGCGACCTATGGACTGGGGAAGATATGATGGTGTTTGCGAGGTCGAGAGCATGTGTCTTGGAGAGCCGGTTTCACCGCTTCTTGATCCACGCCACTCGATGTGACGGCCAACTGTGTGATGAGAGTGTCGAGCCTGTCTGGTCGGTTGTATAGTGGTGATAATGCCGTGTGACGGACACGACTGTAAGCAAGACTAGGCGTCGAGATCTAGCAGGAAGCAGATGCAAGATGTGTGTTGGGATGCGTGTGCATGTCTTGTTGTCGTCTGAGAAATATTTGGCATCTGGTTCTAGACTAGGTAGCTTTCTTAAGGAGGTCCGCTCATATACTACTAGGCGATGCAAAGGCTTCAGACGATGTCTTTTATGACAAGAGCACGTTAATTTATCTTGAAGCACTTATCCATGGTGTAGTATTCGGATGAATTTTCCAAGTCATTGGTCTAAATTCTCGTACAGCATCTTGTATAGATCAACAGTAATTTCATACGTACGTAAAAGGATATACATGCATTTACGAACACCTGACTATCAACATCATAATTCTTCTTATCATCTGTCCTATAATTTCTTGCTTTGCTGGTAGATCAACTCCTTTTATTTTTTCCTTCTATAAGACCTTTAATAAATAAACGCGCCAGCCTATCCTCCAAACTCCGATTCCAAATCACTCAGATTTCTGCGCTTAGGACGCCTGCATCCTTTGATATACCCCAGAATTCTCTAAGCCATCCAACCTCTCAAAACTATGGCTCTTTTACTAATGTGATAGCTCGCCTTATTCCTCCAATATGTGTATACTTGGATCAAAGGGCACAACTCTACCAGTCAGACACTCGCAAAGGTCCTCAGGCGGGTGGCACTTGTTGTCTTCCGAGACTGATTTTCTTCTCTTTCTTTTGTCGTCAGGGTCCTTGATGGGAAATAAACGAGACTCAGACTTCTTTGCTTCGTAAAACTTGTGTTTGAGATCTTCAAGAAGACGACAACTTTTCCGTTCGCAAAATTCGCTGGTGCGTAGGGCTTTCTCAATCTCGTGGTAAGCCTCCTGTCTCTCATTTCTAGAAGAAAACCCCAGTTTCTTGTGATGATGCTTGCACAAGAGGCTCATGAGACTTGGATGGTCATTTATAAAGTGACTCATTTTGTTCTAGAGTTTCCTCGAATCTTTGCCCAATAGTTGCGAAGATGCCTTGACGCCTTCGATATAATCCTTATCGATGGGCGTTACGGCTATGGCTTGTGTCCAGGTGACGAATACATTATCGTCTTTGTAAAGTTTCCCCTTGAGCTTGTAGCATATGGGTTCTAGGAACCAGTGTAGTGATCTGTCTGGGCCACTTCTTTGTCGAGATACCATCGTCAAGAAGACGAGACACGCCTGACCTGGATCCGATGATGCATTTCCACAGAAGAGATATCTTCTTACACCTGTTCCATATACACTATGCTTGGTGCATAGAAAAGACATGCCGTAGTCGTTATGACCATTAAGATAAAGTCGTTGACGACCCGACTGTTGATTTTTGACGGCTCTGTAGGTATTTGTGTCTGGATCCAACTTCTCAATGATTGATCGCACCTTCTCATCTTCAAGACTCTCTGACTGCCCGAGTTCGGTGCTTTTGGCCTCGATGTCCTTGGTATCGACAGTTCTAGTCTCGGAAGACGCATGTGTTTGTGAAGAAAGTTGGCCAGCTAACTGTGCCCAGGATGGCTTCTGGCGATTCATTTCTCTTTTTGGTGTCTTAGACGCAGCATCGTAGCTAGAAAACTGAGAGTCCTGTGAATGCTTTGATGACCGTGTTCGGAGAATCACCTTGCCTGTCATGTCTAGTAGATAGTTGCGTAAAAGTTGTCGTGAAAGTGAAATGGATCGTTATGTCATCAAGATGGACTTTTCTAGATGTTATTTCGACGAGCACAGTTCTCTTATATATACCACATATCTCTGCATCAAGTCAATAGAAGAATCCCAGGACAATAGAATAGCTTTGATTAAATAGCTTCAAGGTCGATGGGACTAAGACACATCTCTACTGAAAGCCCAAGCTGAAACACGCCTATAGACAGTAAACTGATCTTGCAATTTCATAGTATATAGACAATGAAAGTTTAGGCGGTATATACTAGTCCTTCGAGCCCGGTTTCTGGTGTGAGGTGTCGCGACTCATTATATAGTTATCTATTGTTCAAGTTTCAGCCATTGTAGCAATCAGGCGGCTCACAAAAGACTCGCGAAACTATATTGTTAGTGGTAAAACGTTTCATTGTTTGACTCTGTCAATCCGATTGTCGCCAAGTTATTCAAGTTTCGACCAAACGATTGATTAAGGTGGGCTATTGTCAATAAGCAAACTTGAAACGTGCAACAATGGCTTGGACAACTCTGAACAGGCGGCACCCCGGCCAGCTTCTTCTTCCAAGGCCATAATTAATGATCACCTTTTAATACAATAAAAGCGAAATTGCCTGGGGTGAGTCTCTCATATACAGGCACGTGAACCCTTAGAATGGCGATGTTGCAGATAACGCTATGACCTTCGTCTTCCATCATCTTGGGAGTCCTATTATGAGCTGATGCTCATGGCACAGGACGGAAAAAAGCCGCCAGTCCAAAGCAATGAGTTTGATACCAAGAAATATCGCCAAAAAGTTGTGATGGAAAGGGCATTTGAGAAATCGACGATGCCAATGAGAAGAATCATGCTTAGTTTATTTCATCTATAGTCTCTAAGAGTGGTCGGCACCACCAACAGCCTGGGGCTTGAAGTAGACAGTCAGAACTCCCTGAGGGTTAAGCGAGCTCTTGACAAAGTCTTTGAGCTCCTGGTGAGCCTGGCAGCCCTCGTCGTAGTACTTCATGTCGTCAAGGCTGGCAAACTCAGTCTTGGAAACGAAGGTGTACCCTTGTGCACGGGCATCCTCGTCGGCAGCACCAACGACCACGGAGAGGATGTAGGGCTTGCCGTCCTAGACATACGGTCAGCATCCGCATGGGAGGAGAGGAGACTAAAAGAGCTCACCTTCTGCTGAGAGGTGTTGAGCTTGTGGTACTGATCCAACAGCTTAGCCTGCTCGTCCTTGCTAGGCAGCTTAAACATGGTAATTCGGTGCACGCGGTTCGACATCTTGACTATAGTGCTCTGGGAGAAAGGCCTCGATATGGTATTGATGTCCGGAAGATGACGTGATACTCGCACGGAAGAGCTTGGGAGACGGTTGGAAGAGAGAGTGAAAGCTCGACGGACAAAGCTCGAGTTCATATAGAGTCTTGTGATACCTTGAAGAGGAAGTGACAGGGGCAAGGCAAGGTAAGGTAAGCAATGATTATGTATCAAAGAGAATGGAGGAGGTCGACGGTTGTGTGCGGGTCAAACGCGGGGGCGGCTCATCAGGGATATCCGTCCGGCCCGTTGGAGGTTGCTTTCTAACAGAGGATTGACCAATCATTTTGCATGAATTTGGAGATGCAAGTATTCGGGGTCAGGCACTTTGGTTTCCGCACTTTAGTCCGTCTATTGCCGTTGTTCCGAGCAGCGGAATTAATCGATAAGCTCTCGAAGGGGTTTCTCAACGTATAAGCTGCACCTAAAGTTCACTGCAAAATATCAACAATTAGTTCCCTAGAGGATTACTCTTGTTAAACCCGTGGTTGATCAATACATATCCCCGAGGCCTCTTCCATTACTGGGGAACCTACCCCGCCCCCACGAGCTGGGCCTGTCAAATCTCCAACTCGGGCCTCTCTTACAGAGGGCACATAGGGCCGAACCAGCCGTGGATGCAAAGACCATGAAACAGCATTGGCGGGATAATTACTTTCCAGCCTCTTGGTCCAATCGAACTGAAACTTCTGTGCACCGTAGATCAATCAGCTCAGGGATTACCCCAGATTCCTCGAGGTGAATGGTCAGCCAAACTTAACCTTATCGCCCGTCCATATATGCTCAGCATGCAGCATGCAGTATGCAGTAACTATGCAGTTGGACTCTCACGACAACCACACCTTTTCGCATTCTCCTTCCATCTAAGGCACGGAACCGTTCTAGATCCTGCCGAAATAGTGTGGTCAGGTAACACAAGAGGTCGTAAGCCGCCTTAACAGCCGCGGGTCTTTATCTACTTTGCTCTCCTAGGTTCCTCGGCCCAAGGTACAGTAACAACAGCTCGAAACCAACCAAACGCTCAATGAATTCTCTATCTTGTCATATGCTTCTCCTCAAACCCGATGAGTTCCCAACATTGCCTTATCCCACCATACCATCTCCGTTTTGTGTTTCCTATTTCCTCCCCCCCAACTCCTTCGCTAACTTGCTATACATAGAAAAAGAAGAAAAAAGAAAAAAAGACCAAATCACTTTTGTTGTAAATACATCAAACAGTCGGACATTAACTTTTGCTCAGAAAAAAAAACAGTCTACAGCGTGTCCACGGACATCTGGCCATTAAACCCTGACTGTAGATCGTTAAGATGTCGACACAAACTCTCAACAAGCGGTGGCATCAGCTCGGTTGTAACGAGATAATTCTGTCGGAAAACAAGCTGTGCAAGCGCCAAAACCGCCGCATGGTTTGACAAGGGCTCGAGCTGTAGGCGCAAGTCCCCAGGAGATGCCAGCGATGGAGTGCCCTGACCAAGTTCAATAAAGGTTGACAACTCTCTCGTCTCCAGGCCATTCAAAGAGACAAGATCATGTCCCATCCCTAGATGGCCGTTTGCTGACCGCTGAAATATCAGACCATACGCCCACAACGTCAGACTAGCAAGGTACACTGCCATGGCCCCGAATCCTCGCAGGGTAGTTGGTTTGCAGTCCTCTACATGTCGGAGCACCTGACCAGCATGCCAAACAGCATACCGTGCCTCTGGTCCAGGTAGCCAAGTGTTTTCCAAGGACTGTGCAGCTCTTCGTGCCTCTTCTTCGCCCTTCCTGCCGGCGAGTCGCTGCACGTCGTCTAGCGAGACGTGAAGGATCATCATAAAGAGTTCCGAAAGGAGGAATAGCTCAGTACTAAAAGGCTGTGCCTCCCGGAGCTGGTCCGAAAATTTGCGTAGGCTATTGTAAAGCTCCTGATAAAGAGCCTGGGCCCAGGTCGGAAGATCAGATCCATGCCGGTCTGAAGCTGCATTATGATGATGAGTGACGGCGTCACGGTAGATCCAGATTTGTCCCCACAGACCATGCAGGGCGGCCTTGCAACAAGATTCAATATCCACCCAGCTGTTCGCTTCAGTCATAAAAGACACGCAGTCTCTCATATCTGAAAGCCGTGGAATGCCGCCGGCAGGCAACGGCCCCTTAGCCAAGTGCAAGTCCCACCATGATTGTGAGTTACCAGCCTTCCAAAGATCACGAGCTGCCGGAAGGGTGAAGTTGAGCTCATTGTACGCCAGCGTGGGGCTCTTCCACAGCATAATCGAAGACTGTACATCATGAATGAACGCACGGATAGCCAGCCTATAATCTTGTCAGTTTCCTGTGGGACTTAGCATTAGCCGTGTAAAGAACCTTTTGCAGGACTCGAGCATTGTGAAGCTCCGCCATTTTGTGTCCAACGTGTCAAGGGATTCGCCACTGTTCGGGATGTGGGCATTCGCATCCGACGTAAAACTCAACCTTCCGGTCTTTCGAAGCAGCTATCTGAAGTTAGTATGCTATACAGAGACCACGAACAGATCAAACTTACAGCCAACAGCTGTGGGGCAAAGGCCTCAGCCATCTCTGTTTGCGCTCTGAAGCCGCTCCATTGTCCAGTTTCGAGTTGTAGCATAGATGCTTGGAATAACATGATCTCTCGTGAAGCTACATTCGAGGATTCGAGCTACTGAGGGTTAGCTGACTGCCTCCTATCTGATCCTATGATCACCACGCTTTCAAGCAAGGCTCGGATTTCCAAGGCTTACCCGCTTCCCAATGACACCTGCAGTGATCTCGTCAAGGGCCAGGCCAAATTGCCATATCGCTGGGCTCGATATGTATGCAGCTCCACTTGACACAACAGCAGAGAGGAGCTCCGGGCTAGCTGTCAGAGGATCAAAGGAAGTTCTGTGGATGAAACCATCACTTTTGAGATCCTCTTTCATGAAATATGTCTCAATCAGATAACTCAGGAGCTCAGCTGAGGGAAATGTTGGCACGCGATGTGGAGTCGGGTTGTTGGCAAGAACCATAGCAAACAGGCTGTCGCGGGAATAAGATGACACCATATCCGTGCGAGGCATTAAGCTCCCTGCTTGGTTGTTGGTCTCTGGCTCGGGCATCCATGCCGAACGCCGAAGAGTTGTATCTTCCTGGGCTGTGTCTTTGCGGGCCTGTCGGGATGAACGCTTGGCTCCATTCCCGGGCTGAGGACTTCGTCCATTCACTTCGGGAGATGGAACCTTGAACAGACTAAAGTCCGCGTCCCAAGTAAACCCAAATTCCGGAAAGAAGCCTTGTATTGTCGCAAAGCACACCGGTTCCTCTGGTGTACCTTCGACACTCGGCGCGCGGAAAAAAGAAGTGTTGTAGTCTACAGTAGTATCAATCGCATGTCCATGGTTTGCAATAGCCGATTGAGAAAAAGCATAAGCAGCGTCGCCGGCTGTGAACACTTGACTGTCGTTTCCTGTCGTTGAAGCCACCATTGAACTATCCGAGGGTGACATGCCAGCCTGTGACTCTGAGGTTCGGTATTGGTTCCCACGTCTCACTGGCATCTGACACGTCAAGCTCTTACTGCGACAACGACTGCACGGCTTTTGGTCCTCGCATTTCGCCTTGGATGCTGCGCAATTGAGACATGCCTCAGCGGCACGGTCACTCCGTCTGATAAACGGACGATCCTTTGCAGCCCCATCTCGATCGTGGGTGGTCTCGTGCCGTGTCAGGAGATCGGCGCGGTTGAATCGTTTGGGGCAGCGGGAGCATTGGTACGGTCGGGCGTTTTCATGCGACCTCAAGTGTCTCGTCAGGTGGTCGGCTCGCTCGTAGACGCGGCGGCAGATGTGGCAGACGTGGGACGGCGACGAGGCGGACGCATCGGAAAGTTTGCGCTTGGTGGGTAAGGCAGAAGAGGACCTCTGAGGGGTTTCCCCTTGCGGATGTTGCAGGGCGGGATCGAGCTGCTGCTGAAAAATGTGATGCTGAGCAGATTGCTTCGAGGGCGACGAGGGCGGCAGCGAATGCTGCAATTCGTGCTGTTCCTGCTGCAAGGGCGGCTGAACTCGCTGATGGGGATCTGACACGGGTGCTGCTAGGGAGAAGAGCGACGATAGCAGCATATCCGAGCCGGCAGCATCGCAAAGAATGTCGATGCCATTCTGCTCAGTGGCCGCCATTGGGTCCGCAGGTGCCTCACCTTACCTCACCTCAGACACAAGCCAAGCCAAGCCGGGCCGTGCCGTTGATGTTTCTAGGATTTAGCACAATCGGACTCGGAGAAATAGCGCGTAGCTCGAGCCGAGTGCTGCAGGGATTGATGACAGTTGGGATGGTTGAGTCGAGGGGATCGCGAGACAGACCCAAGGCCGTTGTGGTTTCTCGGAAGAGAGGGGGCGGGGG
>JAASAY010000504.1:0-13813 GCA_014822085.1 Fusarium stilboides
ATTTATATATATATATATAAAGAATTATAGCATAAAAGAGCTATATTACTATTTCTAGTTATTTTTCAACCCGAGGCTTGGCAATACTGACATTTCTATGGAGCTGAAGCACCGCCTCACTGTGCTGCCTTAAAGTAAAACAATAAGTTTTCATTCGATGCTGCGAATCTAGTTCCAGAGTCCTTTAGCGAGGTGATGGTGGTTTTCGTGGCTATTCACATGCAGGACGGAAATGATCTCTATAAAGTGGAGGAGCCCGATGAAAATATCGTCGTCGATCGCAGGACATTCATATCCTGTCATGGCATTATTGTACGGCTTGAGGGCCAATTCTATCAACGTGTTGGGCTGGTGGATTTTGATGTACCCAGGGACTGTCAGTCTTGGCTAGAGATAAAGCAGTGGATGGACCAGAACCGGAAAGAGGTCTGTCTTATCTAGATAAATCGATATATTTATCTAAAGTATTCTTATGAGATCTGCAATATCACTGATTGAATATAATCTAACAGGCAATATCAAGCAAGTATAAGGAATCGTTCCTGGGCTTGTTCAAATTGTGCCTAGTAATCGAAGAAAGTCAATATATTAGATCACCAGGCCACCGCTTGATAAGAGTTCTCGTCCCAGCTGACACATGCGATCAGATCCGCCATGAGCTTAGTTCACACTAGAAATCGCAGTTTGATTCGCAAGCCAAGGCCGGGTGAGCGTTAGCGAACAAATCGATGGGAGTGGCAAGCGAGCTACAGTCCATCCAGCTGTACGACCGCTGTGACGTCGGCCATGACAAGCAAGCAACTAGACGCGTACGTCACGGTTTCCTAAATTTCTGAAATCACCTACAAGCTTCGTGCAAATTAGCTCGCTATTGAGTTTAAGAGTCTTAGTACTCAGATAAGACGTTCATTATGTCAAACTAAGTTTAAATAGTATAATTAACCAGCTATGATACGAAAGAGTAAGAGCGTAACATGGTTTGATTAATGTTACTCTATAGAGTAAATCTAAATTCCCTACTGCTCGAATAATTTTCTCGTCCCTCAAGCTGTTAATTCCATGGCTTGGTGTCGGGTTGCGCACGTTCCCGTTGGTGACTCCGACCAAGGAAAGGATTCTTTGTATCTTGATATGCTGGAGGAGGTGCGTCGCCATCTATTCCTCGACTACCCCAGCCCTGGTCCATATGCTGGGGTCCATTCCATTGCTGGGCAGGTGGTCCATACATCCCCTGATCATATGATGCAGGCCCGTTCCATTGTTGAACGTTGGGAGGCGGAGCATTCCAACCCTGGTTGTTGTGGTTTGGATTGTTATAGCCTTGAGGGGCATTTTGCATTCCGTAATAACCTGGGCCTGACATTGGCTGGTGGTATTGTTGTGGCCGTTGCTGTTGGCGTCTAAGCTTTTTGTTATATGAAGGATCGGCCATGTACTGGGACTTGGGACGAGCTGTCCAGCCCTTTCCATCGTCGAGATAACCCCACCAATAGGGATCACCAGATTCTGTACTGCAGCTAGAGCCCATGTTGATTTTGAGGAGTGTAAGGGTACAAGAAAATGTTGCCGTGATGTGAAATTTTGAGGTGTGTGATATAATAAGAAAGTATATAGCTATGATATCAAATAGAGTTTGAAGGTAGATGAGTTGCAGAGTGCAGATTGTAGTGTATATTGTATGTGTAGAGGATCTTGAGTTGTTATGCTGATGGGATGGTAGGTGTGTAAGCTATATTTATAATCGAACGTCATGCAAGAGTTAGGCTGAGAAAGGCATGACTGATATCATGGGAATGGCATGGCAAAGTGATCAACAGATTCTCAATCTTGGCGATCACTTCGTAGGTGGCAGTGCATCAACTTATTGCCCCATATTGAAGCTTGCTTTTAAGGCTGAGGCTCTGTCTGCTCTAAACTTTTCGGGTCAAATGTTGCGACATCCCTGCCGGGCCAAGCCGAGTAAGCCAGGCTTTGGCCAATCAGATAGAGCGCTGTATATAGCCCGAAAGGGTAAGGTGAAGATTGCCTCGGGAAGATCTGGGGCTTCATGTCACTCCAACTCAGAGCGCAGTCCACAGGGGTACGTCTGTTAATACAAATGTTGACTTCTGACTGGTCCTTTGGTCGATGAAGCCACTAATATCAGTTCCGAGACACAGCCTGGCCCCATGTTCTAGCTAGACCGCATTAGCCAACCTTGGATTTTCATCTGGATTCCAGAGCTTGATGCTTGCTAATACTTTCAGCTAAATTAGAAATTCATCCACAATACCTAAGCCTGGGATATGCCCAAGCTTATAATGCCTGATTCTCTGGGAATATAACTAACTTCCCTTCTTCCCTTCTTTCTTTGTTCTTCGTTCTGTGCAATATCATCAACCGCATCATGGTTTCTTTCACTCTTCTTACAGCCGCTCTTTGTACGGGAACAACACTCGCTCTACCACATTCAAAATCACCAGATAAACCGACAGCTACTATTGATAATGGCGTTATATTCGGTACTACAACCTCAATCCCCAGCTCCAAGACCGTCGTCAACCAGTACCTTGGCATTCCCTTTGGGGAGAAGCCAATACGCTTCAGTCCGCCGAAGCCCGCCAAGCCATGGGACTCCCCTTACGATGCCTCCGAATACAAGCCTGCCTGCATCATGAAATTTAACTACCCAGAAGAGCAGCGCAACCGATCCATCAAGAACTTTGCTACTCCTGGTCCACCAGCAGGAACCAGTGAAGACTGTCTGAACCTCAACATCTACTCACCTGCAGGTGCAAAGTCTGGCTCAAAGCCTGTCGCATTCTGGATTCATGGTGGAAGCTTCAGTCATGGATCTGGATCACTACCTATCTATGATGGATCGAAGATGGCCGGATACGAAGATATAGTTGTTGTAACTATCAACTACCGAACCAACATTTTTGGTTTCCCTGAGACGGATGATCTACCCGAAGGAGAGTGGAATCTCGGGTAAGTACACTTCTAACCCTCAAACTTTATATACCTCGCTAATGTTGCGTCAGCTTCCTCGACCAACGCCTCGCTTTGAACTGGGTTCGAGACAACATCGCCGCTTTCGGAGGAGACCCGAAGAAGGTCACCATAATGGGAGAGAGCTCTGGCGCAGGAAGTGTGGATAGCCTAGTCACCGCTCCGCCAGACCCAGTTCCTTTCCGTGCAGCTATCCTGCAATCAAGCTCTGCCTCGACCAATGTTACTCCGTCTGGTTCTTGGACCAATGCCACCAAGAAGGCCGGTTGCGATGAAGGAGACTTTGATGAGGTGCTTAAGTGCATGCGCGAAGTACCAGCCGCTAAGCTCAAAGATATCGTCGAGAGAGCTATGCTTAACTTCGGTCCCATAAGTGACGATGGTATCACTCTTGCAACTTATCCCCGCGACAACCGTCTCAAGTCCAAGGACAACCCAAAGCTTATGGCCCGTGTACCTATTCTTATGGGCTCTACTGCTGACGAGGGCCGATTGCCAGACTTTCAGAACGTCACTGTAGAAGCTGCTCTTCGCTTCTTCATGCCCAACATCACAGACTTCCAGATCTCGGTTCTCAAATTCTTCTACCCCATAGGATCCCCTGGCATCAACAACGACTTTGACCAAGTATCTAAGATGGTCACCGAGTTAGCTGGCCAGTGCCCGGTGAGATATATCGGAGAGGACTTTGCCGAGACCGGCATCAAGATATGGAGATATATCTACAACGCCAGCTTCGCAAACACGGAGATCTTCAACGGCAGTGGAGCGTATCACGCTTCTGAACTCAAGACTCTCTTTGGCACTTTCCCCGAGAAGGGGGCTACAGACTTTGAAGAGGAGCTGAGCAGAGAGATGCAAAAGGCTTGGGGAAAATTCATTAGAGACCCAACGAAAGGACCTGGATGGGAACAGGTGCCCAACATTGGAATATTTGGTGATGGTGTGAGGCCTGATTCTGATAAGAAGCCGGAGAAGGCTTTGAAGGTTGTGGATCAGGATGAAGTTGAATCTCGATGTAATATGTTCCAAAGCATGTGGGAGAAGAGCAAGACTGAGGAGTAGTTGTATCAGACGGGGTGGTTAACTTTAGTTTGTTATCTTATAGATTTCATAGGTAGAATTGGGCAAATCAACGCCTCCAGTATGGACAATAGCTCTTGACAAGAATTAACCTGTTATTCTGTTTAATGTTTAGTTTTATTTGCTCATTATAGCGTTTTCTACCTTTTCTACTCGGTTGTGTTCTTCTAGACATTATTGGAAGCTTTTCATGAGTCATCTATAAAATTGCACAACCTTCTTTACTCGGATCAAACTCCGCTTTGTTTCCTTTCAGCTCCGATACAACAGGTCTGTCCATCTTTACTAGCCAACGCTCCTCAATCTTCCGGTATGCGTGTTTAATATTCATAGCCCTTTGCATGTAGTCTTCCGATTGGAAGTCGCTCTGATAAGTCAACAACCACTGCTCGATCTCGGCCGTGCGATATCTGTCTGGAGTTGACGCCCAAGCAGTCATCAGAGCTACGGGCATGAAGCTAGCAGGTATAGGCCTATATTTGTTGGAATCTCCTGCAAGCGATATGACATCATTGACGAGCTGTTTTGCAGTTGTCACGAGCGCGGGGACGGAACCATCGTATATACGGATCACACGGTTGACAGTACATGCCAGCGCAAGCATGACTCCAAATGCTGCGTAATATCGACTCAAGATTCTATGCGTTCGAAGTGAGGCATTTGGCCTTAGGGCGTCTTGGGAGAGTTTCTCAATACTTGTAGTCAAAACCGGGTAGTCGGCGAGCAGAATATCATAGGCGCAGCGTATTTGGTAGAGGTATTTCTCAGTATCTCGGAGATAGAATGCAATTTCCGCCGCTGTTTGAGGTTCGACGCTGAGGATTATATGGCCTTGCGCATTCATCATAGGTCTTGGGAGACCATGTTTGTTTATGATATCCCAGAACTTTTGATCGAGATGGATTCTGGGATTGAGAAAGCTCTCGCAAACCTGCGAATAAGCAATCAGTACAAAGTTCTTGGAATGGGTCTGCGGGATACTTCAGTACCGTTGCTATAGAGAGTAGTTGCAGCAACATTGGATCAATGTTGTTGAGTTGACCCGTCTTGGCTGCTTCGTATAAAATATATACCAGGGCTTCTCCATGGGAAACTGATTGATCATTGGCGCCGTTCAAGTGCTGTACAAGTTAGACGAGACCTATGATAGATTTGCGGAAATACAGTAAGAACCCACCTTGCACACATATATTAGCCAGATGGCAGTCATATTGCCAGTTGAGCAGGCTTGGCTTGTATCTTGCAACGACTTCCTCAGAGTTGACACCGCGTTTATATGTAAAGCTAGCGCTTCAGGTCTGGATCTGCTATCGCGGAGAACATGAAAAGAAGAAACTAGTGCTGCGATGGAAGCGTCGACCGCTGGGCTAGATCCTACTTGACGCGGGAGATCCAAGATGAATGTTCCATACGACGTTATGTCGTATCTAATATCTTTGGTCTCCAGAGCACACACCAGCCTGCTGGTCAGTCGAGTCTCAGTATTACTAGGACCAGGTCTAATTGGACCAGTGGCTTGTGCTCTTGATGCTTGTCGAGCTCGACCCTGGACGACTTGAAAGTTCTCTCGTTTGAAATTGAAGCGCTTAAGGCCGTTTCCGACACATGCAAGATGCAGACGCTTACATCTCCCACATGCAGGCTTTTGCCCGTCACACTGCACATGATATGTCAGTAGGGTATAATGTAGTCTTAATGGACGTGTACCTTTTTCTTTTGCTCTCGACAAGCGTTGCAAGCTCGGGAAGTAGGAACACCAGCCATTGTCAAACATTATTTCTTGACGAAGAGTTTGTGAATCCCTTACTTGTGATGGAATGGTGCGTCATGAATGCCTTTTAAAGATGTCGTGCCGGTAGTAAATAATAAGCCGACGTAAGATGGAGTTAAGCCTGTCACCTATGCCGGCTACATTTAGACCAACCATGAACCTTGCCAAGAGTTCCTTGTCCTTGCTGTGTCAGTGGAGATTGTCCTACGCTTACTGAAAAGGGAGTTATGTGCCGCTGATGGAGTCATCTTTGTCAGAAATCCAGGGTCCATTTCTGGTACATCATCACCTCCTTTGGTTACCGATTACAGTCCATAGGCAAGGTATAGCTTATACCTATATACTCACCATTTAACATTACAAAGTTTCCAATAAATAGTTTCCCTCTGAAAGTGAGTTTCGCGATGACTGCCGAACTCTAGAAATTCATGAATTTGCCCGGATGCTATGTGTAATAGTTGACTCAAGCAGTATTTTGCCAGACTCCTAACCTCAACGGTATCAACAAGACAAGTCAAGTTGACCTCGGCCTCATTTGTCGTGATATCATGCTTTATTGCTTCCTTCCCCTGGTGCAACATCACTCAAATCCAAATCCTTGTATGCAGCAACCATAGTGCCGATCCTTCTCTCTTCCGGATCCTCCTCCATGCTCATAACATTAATTGGGTATTGAGATTTTACATGACTTGCAATAAGTGACTTTACCGTCTCCTCATCCTGGACGACATCAGCTAGACCATATATAATCAGATTAACATGGAATGTCCGAATGGGATTTTAGACCTTAATAGAGTGAATAAAAATCTCTTCTTATTGACTATTTGAGATGGCTGTGTCACTATGTAGATGTGCTTGGGACCTCAATGTCACACGCACTAGTACTTTCCAAAGCTCAAAAATAATTTCGCGATTGTTAGTGATTATATTCAGTCGAGTACAAAAATATGCAAATATCATCCCTAACTTCTAATGCTCACAATTGGTGTTCAGATATAAGCATTCTGTAAGCGGGATTGAGAATTGTGACTGTGAATACCCTCGCATATCTAGCCCACACGCATCGGCCTCGCCGGTTTTTAAGAGCGTCAAGCCAGAGTTCTAGGTATTCTGCAATTCCTCATATATACCCAAAAGCCTCGTAGAAGTTCTTTTTTACTCAGCACCGGATCTAGAATAGGGTATCTGCCACCCGGGTTTGTCCCACTTCCGCATCCGGAACTCAAGCGCATCACGACACCAGGTGCAACGTTTGCCATGCTTCATCTAGCGAAGGACAAGCGAGAAACCAGAGTATTGAGTGTTTCCTCAGCGACCATGGCTTAGTAGGCTATGGCATAAGAGTTGTCGATGTTTCTTTATATGAATTAAGATAAGCCGCGGTTGAGGAAGAGTTTGTCCAAGCAATCTGATTGAGGTTGGCTCGTGTTGAGCGATCACCAAGTCGGTCTGATCTTCACCTGCCAACAGCGTCACGCTACAAACTTCTCGGGAAAGACTGAATGAAAGAACCAAGGCATACCCTCCAGAATCCCCAGCAATTTCCCTACTGCTGATACTAGTCCAAGACATCCTCACTTATCCAACCCCGAAAACGGCACGACACGATGCTCGCCACGACACTTCTCATCATCTTTACATCTTCATGCTTCGCCAAAGAAGTACTCAAACCTCGTCGCCTCGAAATGGTGCCGGCTATAGATCAATTCCCATGGTCTTCCTTTGCCGAAAAGACGGGAATTGATCCACTCCAATACCTCAAGGTCCCATCCGACGACACACCCGAGACACTCTCCTGCACCACGGCAAGACATCTCTCCCATAACTCCCAAATCATTGAACCATTCACTAACATAGACTTAGAAGCCTGGGCCTGACAGACTCGCCTGTCCTGCCGCCATGACCGCATGGACAAACCTCATCGACGCAGCGAAACACATAAACATCCCGGCTGGCCAATGTCGCTCTGCGACCGAAGGAAGTTGTCGAACCGTTGTGTGTGCACCGCGAGGAGATCTCAGTGTTCCACTTGACGAAGTAACGGGACACATGTGGAAACCTGTGTCGTCGCGATGTGTGTTTGGTGGTACAGGGGGAATATGGCAGAACGATGGGTCGACGCTGGTGATTGAGATGGGATACGCAAGCAAATAATAGTGAAATGGTATCAATCAAGTTCTATTTGTATGTACATAAAACTCCAAAACCGGTACTCGTACATAAAGTGAGTCTTAAAACAGTGTGCCTAACCTTGCGCCCAAAATAAGAGGTATCTCGAAATAGTTCCGCTCTATAAAAAGATCAAATCGCTCTCATCACTCATTCTTTTTGTTCTTTCTCTTCACGCTGCAGTAGCGGGAGTAATGTTTGTGATGGAAGGTGGTGTTCCGGGCATCTCCTCGCTAGGGTCAAGCTCGCCCTTCATCTCCTCCTCACCCTCTTCAACCTTTCTCTCGGTCGTCTTCTTGTCGCCAGCATCGCCAAGACCAATAACGTCGATCCATCGCCAAAAGTCGACGGGGTTGTTGCCGCTCTTGTCAAAGATGGTTTGATCGTCGTTAATGCCGTCTTTGCACGGGTCGCCATTGGCCTCGTTGAACTTTTCGAGCTTATCGAAAGAAGTGCCGTCGACGAGATCTCCAGCGAATGTACGAGCGATGGGTACGTTATTCTCGCGAAGCATCTGGAGCTGTGCGCGGAGGTTCAGACGCAGGGCTCGCTCGGGCTGTTCCGCCTTGAAGATCTTCTGGGTCAACCAAGGGAACAGAATTCCAAAGTCAGATTGGTTCAGGTGCGCCGAGTTGATGACGTAGAAGAAGTTTGGCTCCGACATCTTGATACCGCTGGGTCGTTCGAAGAGCTGAGGGGTGACAACCTTGACAGTAGGATCGGGGCACAGGATGCGTGCCTTGAGGTGAAGGTGATCGGTCCATTTGAAGAAGTGCTCCGATTCAACCGCCAGGATAGCCTTACCACCGGGAGCTGTGGCTTTGTCGGCATACACAGGCAGAGGCAGTTTGAAAAGAGGCGCTGAATTAGGAGCCATCAAGGGGAAGCACCACATGTCGAGCAACATGGTGAGTGTCTTCTCCGTAATTTGTCGTCGAATCTCGCTGTCCTCAGCAGGAACGAAGATGGGTTTCTCCATAGCAACGACTTCGGGAATGTCGGCATAGTATGTGCTCTTGAGGAATTGGGCAATGGTCGCTGCTCCAAAACTATGTCCGGCAAAGATGATGCTGCCAGGCTCATGGATATTGCATCGGCCGACGAATTGGTCGAGGCTTGGAGTCGAACGGTTCAAGTTGGTCAATGGGGTACCGCGGTCGACAGCCAGCATTGCTTGGTGGAGGAGACCAAGCTCCCAGCACCGAATTCGGAGTTGTGCTTCGCGAGCGAGGTAGACTTCGGGGCTAACGTCGTGCGAGATCTTCTCGTAAGGAACCTGAATTCGGCCGTTCGAAGTTATGGTCCCGTTTTGCTTTTCGGGTACGCGGATGAAACTGGCGACAGCGCTACCGTCACGATGCTCGGGGCAAATGACAACAATGCCGTGGGAGGCCAGGGAGCCTGCGATGTACGAGTAGGAGTTTCGGCACCCTCCCAAGCCGTGGGAGAAGATCATTGTTGGCCATCGCTTGTTCTCGGTCGAGGATTCGAGGAGTTTGGCATTCTTATGGGCGGGAATCGTGGTATAATGAAGATATCGTGGAAGAAAACTGGGAGAGAGTCAGCGCATAATCGCAGCGAAGGTATCAAGGGCACATACGAGAGAAACTCGGCCAGCATAGGGCCAATGCCTAGGAACTTTGTGTAGGCGACCAAATGCTGTCGCTGAGGATTGGGCAACCAGCTAATGCGCTTCTCGCTCGATTCCGGAACAGCCGGATAGAACATGCGGTACTGAACGGTATGGATTTTGTCGACGCCCTCGGGGGCAGCGCTGGGCGCTTCTAGTTCGGAGATGGGGATCTCGACATCGACGGTGCCGACCTTGTAGGGGCCGGTGTACTCAGGGAACGCCGGGATAGGGCTTAGTCGCGAAAGGTACGACATTTTGGAAGACATGGCGAGAGCTGAAGTCGCAGCCAGGCGATTGGAGATGTTGAATCGAAGCGAAGCGAGGGTCGCTTAACGTGAATGAGCCGATAAGAAGTACAGTTTCAAGAAGAAGAAGAAGAATAAACCCGAAAGGGCTGCGATTGCTGTGTACAGAAAAATAATTGACAAAAATTACCCAAGACAAAAAGGGAGTCTGTGTTTGGTTGCGCGCCAGCAATCTAATCGTGGCTGTTTCGTGTCTGAGAGTTTGGTGACGTTACGCTGGACGACGCTATGACAGTCTTCTTCACATGCAAAAAGTTGACAAAACCATTCGTTCGTTTCTCTTCTCCCTTAATAACAGCAGAGACAGGGGGAAATAAGTAACAGAGAAGAAACGAAACAGGACTAAACTTTCAAAATCGTAAGCATCATCAAAAGGAAAGGGGCAAGTCACGCGACAACAATAGCAAAAAACCTGCAAAGCCTCGAACCATCTGGTCTATTCCCATTTGGTGACCGAATGAGATGCAAGTGTCTTGTGCGCAGTTGCCGCCCACGAGAAAGATCTTCAATGACAGCAAAAAAAACTGGAGTGTGAAAATATCGACGTCATTATGAATGTCATTGCAGGCTGAGTTCCTGAAAAGCCACAGCTTACGCCACAATACGTTTCAACGCTTTCATGCTGACTTCATCCATTTCTTTGAACCGAGGTTCCTCGGTCTTTGGGGTCTTGAACTATGTGAGAGATTACTCAGCTGAATAAAACAATGTACTGATTCACTATCACGCCTGACTTCATTATAGTTGTATGGGTCGTTCTTGTTGTTGGACACCCTGTCATTCAGACAAAGATTAGACTTGCTTGAATGGTTTCTAACGTTCAACTCCCCAACTTTGTAGGCCTGTTGACCTTGATCTAACTAGATCTTAGCAGCTCTGTTATGAGCTAAAGACTCGAGGTAGCTGACCTTAGAGACCTGGGAAACTCGGCCTCGGTATATTGAAGTAAGCTTATAATCGGAAGACATGAATCCCGCGCCCGCCGCGCATACTACAGTTTTTCTCCCAAGTGCAGAAAGTTCCAAAACTTCTAGCGTAAGTTGTAAATAGCAATCCATACATGATTAGTTCCTTGGCACGCGGACTAAGTAATGTTTCCCTCTCTTACTGGGTGAAATAGCATCCTTAAAAATGCTTAAAAGGTCAATAAATCTAGGACTTTAATAGAAACAGGTGCTCTTCAATACATGGTATTTTTCTCGCTTTTTATCAGGTCTATAGCTCCGGATATTGTACTATCTCCTTTCTTGATCCGCGTACTTGGCATCCACGGGCCGTTGATGACACCCTCCAAAAGGCCCACGCAACCCACACAAATCGATCGTCAGGTACCTCGGCTTCTCGGCCGAGTCAATACCTAGCTAAAACCTCCGTGTGGTAACAATGGCATCGTAATTCAGCATGAGCTCTGCTCTAATACAAAATCATCGTAGACTCGTTAAACTTTCTCAGTCCTTCCAGTGATCATCTCCAGACTCCTCCGAATTCCCTTCTTAGACCCTCTGCGCAGAGGATTCCCAGTAGCTTGTCCCCCATGATGCTTGTGCTCTTTCTCCAACTCAACCTCCCTCCACGGTCTGCATCCATGACAAAAGTTATGTCCACACTTTTCATAATCCCATCGCCAAGGCTTAACGTCTTGTTTGCAAACATGCCCCTCATTAGGTCCCTTTTTGCATTTGCAGCAGGCCCATCCCTTAACCATGCACTCCAGATATGAACATCCGGTCTTTCCGCAGGACCGTCGGGATGTAACGACGGTGAAATTGATCGCGCCGCAGGGGCATTCGGAGCTGTTGTTTATTTCTTTGCGTGTTGTGCAGTCGATGTAGCGACGCTTTTCTTCGTGCCCGCAGGCAAACTGGATATATTCGCAGGTGCACATTGTGTATCATGTCGATTGTAATTGTTGAAGAAGGTCGGGTTTGGCGGATTTTGGGTCTGAGATCCGTTCTGGCGGAAATAAAACCGCTTTGTATGCCATTTGAACGCGCATCTACCTATTCAGTGACACAAGCGCCGGAGCGATCAACCATTTTTGTAAATCCGTGTATCCGTCCCCTTTACGCCAATTCCTTGGTTTTGGGCCGCGTCATAGTTCGCTTCTCCGGCTTTGCATCACGCTCCATGTAGGCCTCCACAGATGTTCCCTGCGGCCAGTGAAACTCATGCTCAGCCTTGGTCTTGAAACCGAACTTCTCGTAAATCAGCTTTCCTTTGGCCGTGGCCTCTAAGAAGCAGGGAACGCCCTCGGCATCCGCCCGCTCAATACCCCAGCGTATCAATAAGCTTACTACTCCTTTGCCCTGCCACTTTTCATGCGTGCAGAGGACTTCGAGATAGTAGTGTGGGGTATCGCCTATGAATTTACGGTGTCCCTTTGTTATGGTGCCAAAGAAGTTAACGGCGAGATCGCCATATGCTGGCTATGCCTCGGGTGGTGGTGGATCACGGATCGGCGAACCTGGCAGAGACCATTTAATTATGGCCACTACCTCCTTATCATTTGAGTCTGGGGATGTCTTATGGGTGACGACGAGGAGTTCGCAGCTGGGATTGATAATCTCATCGGAAAAGGACTTTTGGAAGAAACGATCCGATGCCTCGATGTCGGTGAGAAAGATATGGCTTCCGATGACGGTGTCACTAAAGGCTGAGTAGTAGGCCTTTCGCATGCCGGGGATGTCCTCCGGAACAGCTGGTCGTAGTTGGAGCGGCATTGTTGCTGATACCGTGTCAAAGCTGGCTCAATTCACAAAACAGAAAGACAATGCTGGAGATGCAGTTTTAACGAAAGAAATATGGTATGATTCTGGAAAACTCGTAAAACTGCAGGGCGCTATTTAGCATCGAATCTCAAACAGGGTCCTCTCCACAGAACGAGTCCCAAGTGGGAAGCCCGCTCAGGTACCCTAATTGGTTCATTGCCGCGGGATGTCTCATCAAGGAAATGGTGTTTGAAGAAGCTATATTCAAGTCGTGATGGGTGATTTCGCGATTGTGTTAAGAAGACCATATCGGTAAATAGGTGAAATGCAAATTGTCGGCTTCTGGATCCAACCTGAAGCCATCGACACGATTGGCACAGGCATTAAGGTCTTACGTTAAGTTTCCCCGCACGCCCTTCAACATCAAAAGCAACACGCTAATATTGACTCATCTGACAGGTAGTCTATTTCTTATAAAAAGAGTCACCAAAGGTATCGCATTAGAATCAAACCCTAAAAGTTGTTTGTATTGGATAAGAAGTCTCAATTGATTGCATCGCCATCATGTCCAACGACTTCGCCAAGCAGCTCAAAGCTCTCCACAAGCCATCGTCGCCCATCGTTCTACCCAATGTCTGGGATGTTGCTTCATTCAACACCGTCACATCGCTCAATACCGAGGGCTCGAAGCCGGTCAAGGCTCTTGCAACAGCATCTTGGGCAATTGCCGCTTCTTATGGCGTGAAGGACGAGGATCTTACCCTGGAGCAAAATTTAGAAACGATCGCCAAGATTGCACCACTCGCCAAAGCAGCTGGTATCCCATTGTCGGCAGATTTACAGGATGGCTATGGATCACAAATTGCATCTACCGTGAAGCGAGCTATTGAAGCCGGTGTCGTAGGCGCCAATATCGAGGATACCATCCCTGAGACCGGCGACTTCTACCCTGTCGACGAGCAAGTCCAGCGCCTCAAAATAGCCCTGAAAGCAGCCGCCGACGCAGGCTGTCCCGACTTTGTCATCAACGCCCGCTGCGATCTCTTCCACGTAGACACAGGCCGTTCAGAAGCCGACGTGCTGAAAGAAGCTATCGCGCGGGGCAAAGCGTACCTTGATGCGGGAGCTACAACCATCTTTTACTGGGGCGGGT
>JAASAY010000505.1:0-23698 GCA_014822085.1 Fusarium stilboides
CCCATATATTCATCCCCTCCCTGCTAATTCCCTCATAGAAAGATGAGGTCTACCTGAACCTGGTTCAAGAATTTGTGCCCGAGACCGTTTACCGAGCCTCCCGATTTTTCAACAAGATGAAGACCACTATGCCGATTCTCGAGGTCAAGCTGTACATTTACCAGTTGTTCAGAGCTCTTGCCTACATCCACTCCCAAGGCATCTGTCACCGAGACATCAAACCCCAGAACCTTCTTCTAGACCCCAACAGCGGTATTCTCAAGCTCTGCGATTTTGGAAGTGCAAAGATCTTGGTTCCCAACGAGCCCAACGTTTCGTACATCTGTTCCCGATACTACCGCGCACCAGAGCTCATCTTCGGTGCTACCAACTACACCACTAAGATTGGTACGATACTCTGACGTAATGTATTTGTATGCTCTGTTTGCTGATCTTAACTAGACGTGTGGTCGACTGGTTGTGTGATGGCTGAACTGATGCTCGGTCAACCCCTCTTCCCCGGCGAGTCAGGCATTGACCAGCTTGTTGAAATCATCAAGGTTTTGGGCACTCCTACCCGAGAACAGATTCGAACCATGAACCCCAACTATATGGAGCACAAGTTCCCTCAAATCAAGCCTCACCCTTTCAACAAGGTCTTCCGAAAGGCGGACGCTAATGCTATTGACCTCATCGCCCGCCTGCTCGAGTATACCCCAACCGAGCGACAATCCGCCATCGATGCCATGGTTCATCCTTTCTTCGATGAGCTTAGAGACCCCAACACCAAGCTGCCCGACTCGCGGCACGGTACCGGCCAGCTTCGCGAACTTCCCGCCCTCTTCGATTTTACCCGTCATGGTATGGAAAACTCTATTACGACTCAAGTAAAGTAGCTAACACGGTAGCAGAACTCTCTATTGCCCCGAGCCTGAACCAAAAGCTGGTCCCTGCGCATATTCGCCCTGCGCTGGCATCTCAAGGTCTCGACATTGACCACTTCACGCCGTTGACGGAGCAGGAGATGATGGCAAAACTTGACTGAGCCGGCCTCGCGTCGAGGCGAAGGGGCAGTTGGCTTGTGCCATACCCTTCTCAGGCTCTCCGCGGCTCTGGAAGAGACCTGCCTCGTCCACTCCCAGTACCGAGCTGAGCAAGAGTGGTAGGGAGTAATAGCCCAGGCTAAGGCCGGGTCAGGTGGCGAGCAGGCGCTATACGGTCCTGAAGCTGACAGCGTCGGTCTTTGATATAAGGCACGGTGTATAGGCGTATAGGGCCAGTTGAGAAGGCTTGTGTATTCTGGCGAGCGTTGGAGTCTTTCCCGGCAGGGAGGGGAATGGGCGTTATGTGTGCCCTTTATATGAACCCGCTCTCAGGTTTGCCATAAGGCTAGTCACGACGAGGGAGGACCCCATTGATGCACATCACAGGGAATCACGTTTTTAGACCACGTTTCGATGCATGACGGATAATGGCCGGTGCTCTTTTTTTCATTGTATGCGTCTCACGGGAGGAACCCAATGCTGCGGCTATGGTTGGCTTTGGGAATGGCGAGGATAACATTTGTTGAATTCTTCTTTTTTGGTACTGCGTTCAGGCTTTGCCATGGTTGTTTCGGAGGGTTCCGATCCTGAGGTTGGTTGGAGGCGCCGGAGTGAAGTCAAAAGGTTCGGCCTGGTTTGGCCCGCGGAGGACACAGCCCGGCACCGGATATCATTGTCGATGCTACGACGAAATTATCAATTGAAGCTGGCCGTGGATGGCCCTGTGGCATTTTACTTTCGCTTTCCCGAAGACGTGGGGGGTTTGGCATTATTTGGTCTAGTCGTCGATGGTCCAAGACGATAACAAAGAATAAGGGACTGGTTACGAATTGCAAATAAAAGGCAGAAGAATGAATGATGTGATGCATTGAAGCACGCTGAGGAGGGCTTGATGTCTCTGAGAAGCAATGTGGCTATAGAGGCTATAGAGCTTTTATCTAGACTTCAAATGCGCAAGTTGATTAAATTTATATGTTTGAGTTATGAAATATTATATTTTTTACCAGATATAAACAGTCCATGCATTATGAAAGGTTGGAACCAGGATTATTAGATACCCTTGCAAGAAGGCTAATATATCTTAACATCAGGCAGAGTAGTAACCACCTGAGCAGAGCATAATGGGATAATAATCCCAAGAGGCACCTTTATAATAAGTTATCAATATCATTTTAGTGCTCAATTCTCAATTTTATGCCTATCCCTGTCGCCAGTTGATATAACAGGCGATCCAGCAAATAATCAAGATATCTACTAAACTTTAGGATAAGTTACTATAATGATTACAGTCTCATCAAGATTTATTTCACTCCGAAGTGTCGCATTTTTATTATTACTTCTTGCCTCAAGTTTGGATGTTATCTCGATCATTTGTTAAACCACCTGCATAGGCACCGAGCCATTGAAGTTGAGGTAAGGTTTAGTTGGAATGCCTCAGGCATCACATGTGAAGCTCAGGTGTTAGCGTGTTAGCCTCGCGATACCTATGCCCCAATCCGAAGCTAGTTCATGCACCTCACATCGTGTAGTGGAGGTGCCTTTTCCCGAGCTTTTAGCAGTGACGCAGCCTCGCGCTTCCATCGCAAACTTTCATCTACCATCAACAAAGCCCATCATTGATTCACGCTGAGCTATTCTTGTATCGCCAAGGAAGAGGAGCACATCATGGCCGACTACGATAGACGACCCCCGGGCGGCCATAACCGCAAACGAAGATATCGAGGTTAGTTGATCTGCGACAAGCTGTGACCTCTGAAACTGTCGCGTCGTAGCAAGTGCGCATGCTAATACGCTGTTTATCTAGACGACGATGACCACTACGATCGCCGAAATCAGCGAAGACGAGTTGACTCGGCTCCCCTGCCTGTGCGCGTCCGACGACAGCTCCTAAGCATCGCAGACTCCCCTTTGCGCCGATGGGCCGAAGAGGTTCAATCCATTGCGCACATGGTGGCCGACAATCACGATGACGAGAACCTCCGCAAGACATTCCTCGATCTGGTGACGCAGCTTCTGCTCGAGCAGCCCCTCAAGACCCCATTCGTTGCCGCCGTAGTTCTTATCATCAACACCTTGAAGCCCGAATTTGTCGACGAGATCCTCGCTTCCATTGCGCAAAACACAGCAGACAAGATTGCACAGGGCGAGTGGCGCGATGTGAAGCTCTTGCTCAAGTTTTTGGCCTGTCTACAGTCTTTGCTGGAGGGAGATGGCCTGTTCCCGCTTTTGGAGGAGCTCTTCAACCGAGCTGCGGACCTTCAGACGGCTAGCTCAGATGACGTGAGTTTATTGAAGCTGCGGTTGGAGTCCATATACTAACTTGAGACAGACTATCGGCACGGAGATTGTCAAAATCATTCTCCTCACTATTCCCTACATCATGGTGTCTGCCCCGGGGCAATTCCAACAGAAGGCTGCAGAATTGATGGAGAAGACGGATATCATTGCCTCTGAGCCTCATGCTCTCCAGGCTCTTGTCGACCCCTACCATCCCGAGGGCAAGGAAGAGAGCCCCGGCACATCACTAAGTGTGTGCATGTTGCTCCAGAAGCAGCTACAATCCGAAGCTGGCAACAACTGGGAGCTGGCATGTTTGCCTCGCCCGTGGCAGATGCCCCTGGAGGATATCGAGGCCCAAGACAAGCTCTCGAACGCGCCTAAACATGCACTTCCCTCCATTACGATCCCTGCAACTGTGATCGCAGGACCCCGACCCCTGTTTCCCGAGATCTACTTCTCCGTCTACTCTAACCAAGAGACGCCCTCCGTCCCTGCTGTCACCGATATTGCTGCTTCGCTGATTCGAGACGGTCTTCTCGACACCATCAACATCTTGGATTTCAACCGCAACGTGACGGCTCGCTATTTGATGGATCTGGACTGCTACTTTGCTGAAGGCACCTTCGTCAAGCGTGCTACACCCTTTGATGAACTCAAAAACTTCCCTGAAGGGAAGAACACGTGGAAGCCCGAAGATGTTGCTGTGGACACGGTGTTTTCACAGCTGTTCCAATTGCCTACACCCGAGCGAAAGCTTGTGTACTACCACTCGGTCCTTACCGAAGCCTGCAAACTGGCACCAGCAGCTATCGCGCCTAGTCTGGGTAGGGCTATACGATACCTCTACCGGAACAGCCCGCGAATGGACCTGGAGCTGAACTATCGGTTCATGGACTGGTTCTCTCACCATCTTAGTAACTTTGGCTTCACCTGGAAGTGGGTTGAGTGGGTTGACGACGCGCAACTGCCTGACTTCCACCCTAGCAAGTGGTTCCTGAAGGGAGCCCTTGACAAAGAGGTCCGGCTCAGTTTTGCTCAGAGAATCCAGAAGACTTTACCTGAGCCCTACCTGCCCCTGGTTGGCCCTGAGAAGGAGAAGGACGTTCCTGATTTCAAGTTCAAGGACCCTGGTATGTATCCCATTGTATTGTTAAGCACAAGTGACTAACCGGTATTCAAGATACTCCATTCTCAAAGGAGGGCCAAGAGATTGCTGCTCTCTTGAGACGGAAGGCTCCAGATGAGGAATTCCAGCCCCTTATTGAAAGCATTCAGTCGCAAGCTACAGAGCTGTCTTTAGACCCCCTAGTTGCCAGCACCGATGTGTTTGTGACTGCTATCTGCTGGGTTGGTTCCAAGTCTCTGAGCCACGTTCTTGCCTGCATCGACAGGACAAAGACCCGCCTGCTCGAAGCTGGAAATGCTTCTGAGGCGGCGCGCGCCCAGATCATCTCAGCGGTCATGAGCTATTGGCATGCCCACCCAGGCATTGCTCTCTCCATCATCGAGAAGCTTCTCAACTACTATATCTTGACTCCGTTCACCGTGGTGGATTGGGCTCTTGTTGCTAGCACACCAGCTAATGGTACCAACGGCGGCGATAGTCTCGCTGAGCCTCACGTCTTTGAGCTGGTTTCCAACACGATTTTCAAGGTCACGAGCCGCAGCCGCCAGGCCATCGTCTCCCCGGAGACCGACGAGGAGGCACGCGCCAAGGAGGTCAAGACGACTCAAGATCTCTTCCGTGCCATGAACGACGCCCTGGTCAGCTGGGCTGGCGGAAGCAAGGACGAGCTGATGGAGGAGGGTGATGGGTCAAGTGACCGCGAGAGCATGCTCCGACGATGGGGGCAGCGGTGGCTGCGCGTCTTCAAGAGGATGGGCGCCATCGAGGAGGCGTTTGCTCTTGAAGCTACCAAGAATGTCGGCAAGGACAAAATGGCGACGGACGGAGCAGAGAACTAGAGGGTTCAACTGCAAGGATTCGGAGCGTAGGCCTGGTAGATGGGTGTGTACAGTAAATGGGGATATAAGGTAAAAAGGAGCTTTCTAGGTGTATCGTTATTAGAATTTTAGGGAATGGAACTGATATGCTTTTATCATGTCTTTGAACGATTTCAGTGTTGGGCATGATTTTGCAAAGTACTGGTCAATTTATTCCTGAATGATATGATAAAATAACGCAGAATATGCCGTAACAACACGTTTCTCGAGACATATTGCTGATCCTTCACTAACTCATATATGAATGTTTTAATGCGGAAGAACTGCCTCCTGATCAAGCAAATGCATAACAGTTGCGCATAATTTGTCCCATCTTAGGCATAGTCTCTCAAAAAGTAGTGTGAAGATATTGTCAATTTGGGAGCCTGGTTCTTGATTTGCCCAAAAGTGTGTGAGCACATGGTTGATATCATTCATACATAACTCATAACTTGGTATATCTACAAGTATCGTACACTTCTCACGTCCTCAACTGCGGAAACATCTCTAGAAGACGCCGAGGAGACCGAGGAGAGCCAATTGCATAGGCGAAGTACCTTGCTGAATCTATCGCATATATATTCCATCCTAGCCGACGCCGAGCCAATGTTTAGGGTATCATTCCTTCCCTTTAATGAGATACTGGTCCAATGCAAAGCAATAGAAATCGAGGGAGTGAGGGCACCGAAAGAGTGCTCTTTGGGCCTCGTTAGACAAGAAGGTTTCGCTTAATGCGCTGGGGCAATGCGACGCCATTGACCATGAGCTGTTCGGCAGCTTCAGATTTCTCACCCAGTTTTTTGAGCTTATCCATAAGGTGACTATCATCAGAAGGTTAGTCTATCAATGTTGTCTGATACCGGATGGGGGCGTCTCCGGAACCCGTGGAGCATGGATTTGAAATCGCGTCTAGCCGCAGACCCTGAGGTCTTCCTAGGCGATGGGGTGGGGGTTTGAGGTTGGTAATGGGTAATCATAACAGGAACAGGACTGTTTGCAAGGGTAGGTGTTGAAGCTGCAGTGTCAACACCGTCGACAACAGCTGGGGCCGTAGGTGCGGAGGGGTTGTGTAGTTCAACAAGTATAAGGAAAGGGGGGAAATAAGCGTACTTGACTGGAAGATGACCACGAGTGCCCTCTGTCATTGCGAGGTTCACACGGTCCATTTGTTCCTCGTGCTCATGGAAGTGACTTCTGATTCGTTTTCGGCAGTCTCTAACGTCGCCACCACGAACAACATATCCGCAATCCTCTTCTTCACAGACCCATGTCTCATCAGGACCACGTGGGACAGTTGTAGGAATCCTGTCTGCTCTGAGGATGATCTTGATGGGTTCCTGAGACGTTTCGCGAGATGCTTCATCATCTGACGAGCTCAGGCGGCCGCCATTCTCCATGGTATCGTCCTCATCCGAAAAGTAATGGGATCTCTTGGGGCCCGATATCTCTTCTTCAGAATCACTGTCCACATCAGAGTGGGCTCGCTTTTTGGATGCGGTTGCCAGGCGAAGGCTAGACTTGACACCAGATGGACGGCCTGGTCTTCTGATGCTCTTCCCGGCTGGCGAGGAGCGTGCGGGACTCGAAAATTCGTCATCTAGGTTTGATCTGGCCGCTCCAACTTGTACGACAGGAGTTGGTTGTGTTGGTTTGCTGGAATTAGCGTTGCTTGATTGCTTTCGACGTACAAGGTAATATGGAAACTCCGTGGCCTTGATGGCGACAGGGTTGAAAGGTGTCTTCGAAGCATCTAGTAGCCATTCATAAAATTCATGACTACTATACTTATCCTTGTCAAGAACCTGGAGGAGAGCGTCTGCATTGTAATGAAGCACCTCTTGAATTGGAACCCTGTGGGGCGCTCTTTGACCGTTTTTGTAATTAGGAAATCTGTAACTTATCCAGAGCTTATTGAGTGCGCCCGAGAGGGTCATGCCGGCCCTAGATTGGGCGATCTCCCCAAAAGTCCACTCGACGGCGTTGAGAACACTCTGGAAGGGGGTCTCATCCTTGTCGTTTGCTGAACTAGATACTTCGCTCATGTGAGGAGCGAGCGACGGCGTACTTCTTGCTGAGTGCACGCTGACAGGTCTCGTAACCGTGGACGTGGCTCTTGAAAGCTGGGGAGGGCCACTTAGAACGGAGGCATCGTCGTCGGCTCTGTGAGTAGCAGACCGCGATCTCGATGACCGCTTCCGAGGTGGGCTGTCCTCAAGTTCGACAGCTTCTGGAGTAGCATTGCTACGGGTAATCGAAGGGGCTGAGGAACCATTGCGAGTTCGTGAAGGTAACAGCTGTGGTGCTGAGGGAGCGCTAACCTCAACCGAAGGGGATCGCTGAGGTTTGGGAGGATTGTTCAAGCGCTCAATCTCTTTGTTGTAAAGGTCCTGGAAAGGTCAGTGACTTTGATACACATAGCATAAGGTTCCCTCGCTTACACGGTGTCTATCGATCAACCACTTGTAGAATGGGGTAGCGTTCCAATCGACCTCACTCATGTCCTGAGTACACTGAGCAATTAAGAAAGATGCATGCTCATCACACCTTGTCATAACTTCCTCAAGAGTTGAACCATCTCCAATCATTGCAGCGTACTAAGAACAGAGTTAGTGATGTCAAGAAATTGCAATTGGGGGGCTATGAGCATGAACCTGATGGAAGACATGGTACAGCTCCTTGAGGATCTCTTTCTTGCTCTTTTTGGCTTTCTTGGGTTGCTTATCCCTATAAATAGCCATGATTCGGTAGTAGAGTGCTACAGCCTCGCGCATCTTGCTGTGGATGGGGGCATAGGCTGGCGAAGGGTTGATCTCAAACCAAGCGCATTTACCCTCGACCCAGATGATAGGTGACCCGTCGTCGGCTTCTCCAATAGAGTATTGACCGCACTTCTTGACCTCCAAGGGCATCGAGCCACGAACTTTCATGATAACTAAACATAGGTTAGATATGATATGTGGGATTTCAAGATCAAAGGGAACCAACGGTGTCTCTTCTGTTCTGGTGCGTCCACAACGAGGTGACCACGGATAATGTAGGGCCCACGCGTAGCGACGTCGAGAGCATTTTCGAGAGTTTGGCCATCTTTGTTGAGAACCACAGCATCCCTAAGCTCGAAGCAAGTTTCCGGATCGATGCCACCAGAGTTATATCGTAGTACGGATTTCTCTTGGCGCCAGAGCACTTGGCTCTCATCTACCGTTTCAACACTGGACGTAGACGCCCGGCGAGGGCGCCCAACCATGATTGCAAGTTTCAAGCTCGCAAAGAGCTCATCGACGGGGGGTCGTTAATGTTCGCTACCTTATGGAGTGTTCGGCGGGGTGCGCAAGAGAAGGCAAGCTGATGTCGAAATCGAGTTCGGTAGGAGCGAAGGAGAAATGTTTCGGAGATTTGCTAGTAGACAAATACGTATTTAGAAGCCTAAGTATCTGTGTTTTGCGAGGTGAATGGTGAAAGGTGTTTGTGACTTTGGAGAAGTGAAGGTGTTGCTCAGGGTTGTGCATGGAAGTGGCTGTAGGTAGTAGCCATCGGCGCAATCAACACCACTCACTCACTACAGCGGGAGCAGGTAGGCAGGCACAAACGCGGTCGCGCTATTCAAGCACCAAGCAAACGGAGCCCGGACTGTCATGAATAGAAATGGCGGGGCAGTGACCACTGAAAGCTCCCCAAATTCACAGGGGGGTCTCTGATGCAGGGGCTTGACGATCCACTAAAACGCGGTACCTAAAGTGCCAATGCTCCAATCAATGCTTCAGGATAATGACTCGCGGAGTTGCTCTAGCGGGGGAATGCCGCTGATAAGATAATTTTTTTCAGGACAATGAATGGATCGAGTAAAACTGCCTGTAAGGTCAAGGTAAGAGGAGCGCATTCTGTAGTGGCGCTCGATGGATTCTTTTTAACGACAGCTCCACCACGTCTCAAGCTCTACCCTCTCTTTTTTCCTTCTTCCTCCTCTTCGCCATACTTGGATCCTTGGGAGCGCTCGTATGCGAATTCCCGGAAAGGCATTCAAGATGGCTACGGACGCGGTCCGGGAAGGTGTCTTTGGTATGTGACATCTGCTCACTTTCTTCGTTGCCTATTCTTGCTCTCGACGTTGATCAGGATACATTATTAACATGATCGCTTCCAGCCATCAACAAGCCTTGCGGTCAGAGCTCGGCGCAAGTCATTCGCGAATGCCAACAAGCTTTCAATCCCTCCGATTTCTTCAAGCCATTGATAGACTCTGAGGTCGCAAAGCGCATGAACGAGTCCGGAAAGCAGTTCGCCCGTCGCAAGCTACTTAAGAAGGCTTCTCAGGTTAAGATCGGCCATGGAGGAACTCTCGATCCTCTCGCGACCGGTGTTCTTATCTTGGGCATAGGATCAGCTACGAAATCTCTACCCCAATTCCTCGAGTGCACCAAGACGTACGAGACCATTATCGTGTTTGGCGCCGCAACCGACACCTATGACCGAGTTGGTCGCATTCTCACCAAGCGACCCTATGAGCACATCACTCGCGAAAAGGTCGAAGAGGAGATCGCCAAGTTCAAGGGACGCCAGACTCAGATTCCGCCCCTGTACTCTGCGCTCAAGATGAACGGAAAGCCTCTCTACGAGTATGCGCGTGAAGGCAAGCCTATCCCCCGACAGATCGAGGGCAGAGAAGTCGAGGTCAAGGATATTGAGCTGGTGGAGTGGTACGAGCCCGGAAAGCACAGCCACCGATGGCCGACGGAGGAAGCTGAAGCTGCGGAGCGAAACTTGGCTGAGCAGGTCTGGAGGGTCAAGAAGCAACAGGAGACCAACAAGAAGTTGAGCCCTGAGGAAAAGCAACAGGACGACCAAGCGATAGCGGCGCACGAATCGTTCAAGCGTAGTTTTGAAGAGCGCCAGGACGCGCTCATTAAGGATGCGCCGCCAAAGCGATCGCGAAAGTCAAAGGAGCCTCGTATGATGTCAGGTGCCCTCGGACAACTACCACAGCCGACTTACTCTAATAAAGGGTCGAACCTGGTTCCCGAGTCGCCCGATGAGAGCACACCCCCGCCTTGGAGCGACCAAGGTCCTCCCGCCGTTAAGGTGCGGTTAACAGTCACGTCTGGATTTTATGTCAGAAGCTTCTGTCACGATTTGGGTGCTAAGCTAGACTCGGCTGCTCTCATGGCGGAGCTCGCAAGGACACGCCAGAGTGACTTCGTTGTTGGCAACGACAACTGCCTCGAGTACGATGATCTTGCCAAGGGTGAGGAGGTATGGGGTCCTCAGGTGGCTAACATGCTCGAGTCGTGGAGCAAGACTAAGGGATCTGGCTCTCAATCCTCGGCTGGTCCCTCGGACAAGTCTCAGAAGAAGAAGCACGAGCGCCCTAGCTCTCCTTCATACAAGCATAACAAGAATCAAAACCACAACAAGGCGGAGAAGCGACGTCGATCAAATTCTCCAGATGAGTCAGGCTCACCACCTCGAAAGGCGGTCGCTCTTGAGTCCAAGGAAGACTCCAAGCCTGTAAAGGAGCCCAAGCCAGACGTCAAAGGCCGGTCTGACGATGAGAAGTCATGGAACGGCATTGAGGACTGAGCTGTGGGTACATAACGACGCAAGAGACAGGATTGATGAACAGGTATTGGACGAGGAGAAGGTTTATCTTTATACCTAACTAACAGTATGTTAAGAAGGTGGATGAGTCGCTCGAGAGGTGCACATATATAGCGGGGCTAACTTGATGGTATGAGGGTGGCTCTACGGAAGTGATGTCTACCGGCATCCATATAGGGGTGGCTAGACTCTAGAGGATTTCTGAAGCGGGCATGTATTATTCCAGGCGTTGTTGGTTTCGTGAGCCCAAAAATATATACAAACGTTGCTATTCCAACATGATCGTTCTTGAGATGCTAAAGTCAATTATCTCGCAAAGTCGATGTTCTATGATAAGGTGTACAGGGTACAATGTTGGATGCTGAGATTGATATGATGTGATGGTATTACTTTTATTACTTCTTCAGATGTTTATACCCTATGTACTATGAACGGGCATTATTTGTGCCAAATTCATATGCTCATGCTGATGCTTTCGCTTTTTCCAATCCAGCTATATATGTCAAATTTCACTGGCCACTCGCCTCTTCAATTGCACCACCCATCTCCTCCCGCGCACCGTGGATATCCTCTACCCTGATACCACTGCGATCACACATACTGCGGAAGATACCTCCTTGCTTCCACAGCTCCATCGGCGTATCCAGCTCAGCAATACGTCCCGCGTCCATGACGCAAATACGGTCATAGCCAATAATGGTGCGGAGTCGATGAGCAATGCACAGCAGTGTCTTGCCACGGAAACCAACTGCCATGGTAGCTTGGATCTTGTCGTCGGTCTCCATGTCGACGGATGAGGTGGCTTCGTCGCACACGATGATCTGAGCGCCTCGGACGAGAGCTCGGGCAAGAGCCATGAGCTGTCGCTGGCCGAGAGAGAAGTTGAGACCGTCTTCTTCGACGGGTGTATCGAGGTGGATTCGCGAAGGGTCGTTTGTGCGACGAGCTTCTTCGGGCGAGGCAACATTGGCAGGGACGAGATCTGCCTGGCGAAGAGCAGACCAGAGTTCGAGATCGGTGTGCTCGTGGAAGGGATCAAGGTTACTGCGGACAGTTCCGCGGAAGAGAGTAGGATCTTGAGGGATAATGGCTAGACGAGATCGGAGATCGTGAAGACCAAGGGTGGAAATATCGAGTCCGTCGATAGTGATCTTACCGCCTGAGATCTCTACTAGACGGAAGAGAGTACTCATGATGGAACTCTTTCCAGCACCGGTACGTCCAACAATACCAATGCGCTCGCCGCCCTTGACGTGCATCGTAAGTCCTGAGAGGACCAGGGGGAGGCCAGCCCGATATCGCATCTCGACATTGTCAAAGACAATCTCACCCTTCTCGGGCCATGACTTGCGTACTTCGACTGTATGCGAAGGAGCCTCCTCTTCAAGCTCAGTGCCGTAGTAGTAGAGTCGCTCCACTGCGTTCATGGCGTTTTCGACTTCAGCTAGTTGACGGACAGAGAACTGCATCATACCGACAATCGATAAGATGTAACTCAGAACAAGACCACCAGTGGAAGGGTTGATGGAGAATCGCGACGTAACGACAAGAATAGCTGTAACAAAGACAAGCAGTACACCGATGAGATCGATTCGCATCGAGAGCCAACGCTGGTTCGCAAAGGTGATGTAGTAGGCACCGTTCATATTGTCAATCGACTCACGCAACTCATTGACGAAGCGGTCCTGCAGTCCGTAGGCTCGAATGGAGGCTACGCCAGTGAGACCCTCGCCGAACTTGGCAAAGACATGTGATCGGAGGACAGACTCATAGCGCTTCACCTCTCGAGCTGAGGCACGATAATAGATGGCCGCCGTGACGAATGCGACGTATAGGGGAACGAGGGCGATAACGAAGTAGTAGTAGAAAGCAATGATGAGGATGAAGACGGATGTGATCATACCCATGGTGAGGAAGAACATGCGAAGCGCGTCCGAGAGGTTGTTATCCATAACATCAACGTCTCTTGAGAAACGGTTTGTGATACGTCCCAGGGGTGTCGTGTCGAAGAAAGACATAGGGGCTCGCAGGACACGAGTCACTGCGATCCGAAGCATGACTTTACTAGACTTTGTACCCAGAATAGACAAGACGACGGAAAATGCAAACATCAGGAGAGCCTGAACAACACCGAGTGCTGCATAGATGGCGATGTATACACCCGTTGATAAGTTGAACTTGTCGGAAGTCCAGTATGATAGCCAAAGACTTGTCACGATGTTGGCTCCCTGAGATATGATGAGGAGGAAAATGACCAGCGGAGCGTTCAATATGGAGCCTGATGCCTTGATGTAGGCAGCGTAGACGGACCATGAGACGCTGGAGCTAGCCTTTTCTTCCTGTGTCATGAGAGCAGCGCCCTTCTTCTTTTTCTTCTTCTTTTCGTCTGCGGTAGGCTCCTCGCCATCGTCGGGCTTCTTGACCTCTTCGCGCTTCTCCTCAATGGCGGTTGTCTCCATGAGGGACTGGAAGCCTCGATGATCCTTCATGAGGTTCTCGAAAGTGTCGACGGCCTGAATCTTACCGTTCTCCATCCAGATGATGCGATCACAGCGGCTGAGAACCCAGAGCTGGTGGGTGGCCAGAATACGGCACTTGTCTTTGAGGAGACCGAGAATGGCATTATCGAAAATATGGCGACCAACGTGTGCATCGACGGCGCTGAGAGGATCGTCCATGAGCACAATGTCGGCGTCAAAGTAGATGGCTCGGGCGATGTTGAGTCGCTGCTTCTGACCTCCGGAGATGGTGATACCACGTTCACCGATCTCTGTCATGTCGCCGTTAGGCAGCATATCGAGATCTGCCTGAAGAGCGCAACTATACAAAGATGTTAGCGACAATAATAAGATTGACGTGGGAATAGAAAACTTACGCTTGAATGACTTTGTTATACCAGTCCTTGTTCATTTCCTTACCAAAAACGATGTTGTTCTTAAGAGTGGTGTTCTGAATCCAAGCGTATTGAGGACAGAAAGCTCTTGAAGCGCCAAATGTGACATGGCCTTCAGTCTTTCGCATATCTCCCGCAAGAGCAGAAAGCAGAGAACTCTTACCACTGCCGACCGATCCAATGACAGCAATAAGCTCATTTCGCTTGGCGTCAAAGTTGAGATCTTGCAGCTTGAAGGGCTCTCGTTCTTCAACAAGAGTGCTTGTGTCATCGCCTGAAGATTCGTTCTGAGGAGTCTTGGCATGGTTGTCCTTTTCTTTCTTACCCTTCTCGCCCTTCTCGGATTCCTCTTTATGAGACTTTTCCCAAGTGAATGAAGCGCTTTCGAGTCGAATCGCATCCTCGCCTTCATTATCGACTGTCATATCCTCAACTGTCTCCTCTTGAAGCAAGAACTCCTGGATTCGCTGAACGGAGCCCCATGCATCGACTACCTGACCCAAGACCAATGGCAACAGGTTCAGGGGAATTCTGAGACCGTTGAACAGAGCGAGTGAGGAGAAAACCTCTGCAGGGGTGAGTCCGCTGTGAGTCAAAGAATAGCAGATGAAGGAAAGCATAGAGGCGAAAATGGGAAGCGACATGCTGACGGCGTTGAGGGCGTTTCGGATGGCGAGCAAGATCTGAATGGCGTGGATCTCCTTGTTTCTGAAATCTCCGAGACGCTCTAGAAAAGCCTTCTCCCAACCAAAGAATTTAACAAATCGAACAGACTGCAGGATTTCCTGGGTGAGCGAGACACGTTGATCGGTAATTTGGTTGATAGCTCGTCGACGATGGAACAGACTTCGAATTGCCTTTGTCAAGAACGGCATACCGATAACGAGGAGACCATAACCGGCCAGAGCACTGTAAGTGATATTGACAAGGAGAAGTGCCAGAGTGATGAGACAGAGAATGGGGGATGTCCATGTCATATGGAACAGAGCTGAAGCCTGGTCAATACGGTAAGTGTCGACACTCTGCAACGCAGTGATACGACCGTTACCCCATCCTGTACCATCAGAAGCATCTGGCTTAGCCTTCTTAGCCTTCTTGGCCTTCTTCTCATTCTCAGCATCGTCCTGTGCGCCGGGAGCATTGCTCATTAGCGCACCCTCAGCTTTAGCGCGGCCAGAAATAAGCAGCGACTTCTCATAGATGAGTCCAATCAAAACTCCTCTGCTCTGACCACCAACTGTCATTCCTCGGTAGATGTAGTGGTTGGTTCCCAGACTCTGGGTGATCTGCATCAGAGTAATACCAAAGGCCAACCCAATACCCTTGCCGATATGGGGCGGAGGCCCGCCGGTCTGGTTCGCTACATAGGCATCGGAGGCGAACTGGATTAGGTATCGAAGTGTGAAGGGACTGATGACCTGGATAATACTGGTCCAGAGCGCACATACACCACCAATCCAAAATTCACCCTTGAAGGTTTCGTGCATAGCCCAGAATAGGGGGTTCTTGTCACCCCTTTCCACACCTTTTTGGAAAGATTCCTTCATTTTTAAAGTCAGCGGCTCAATTGATCTGTCTGGATTGACAGTCCATATGTCATTGGCTTCTAGTGGTCTTCGATAGCCAGCCTATGTATATCAAGTCAGCACTGAATATTGTAAGACGGGCCGCGCCGCGGGTTAGGGATTGGTGGCTTGCAGATCCAAATTATGCCCCCAAATAAGACAAAATCAACTTACATGCATCAAAGGGCCCATCCATTGGAACGTCAACTTGCTGAAGAAGCCTGCATCGTGTTCTCGACTTTGCATTGGCTTCTCAGGAACAGGAGGTAGAGAGCCCCAGCGAAGGGGATTCAGTTTCCTGCGCCATGATTTTTTTTGGGGAGGTTTTGGCCCTGATGTCGCTGGCGTAATTGTTGAAGCTTCTGTGTCACCAGTCTTGACTTCCTCAAGGTCAGCGAGTCTTGATTCGTTTTTCTCGTTGTCGTCATATATTTGCTTGTTGTTGCCTTCAAGATCCTTCTCTCCTGGCTCTTCAATACGGTCCTCATCTGAGTCGGCGGACCGTTCAAAATTCGTTGGTGGCAGAGCAGCAGCTTGAGCATCAGCAGGCTGAAGCTCTTTATCCACGGGGTTTGGCATATCTAAGTCGTGTGAACCTCGAACTTATCAAGGTTGAACAACAAACAAAGACTTCCTCCTCCAAACAATAGCCCTGAGGCTGACGACTTTAGGTTCTGAATCGAATGGTATCTCGTATCAGATCACAAGCGATATAAAGCTGTTACAGACAGTCACGATCCCAATGACACCATGAACGACGGAATTGGACCGGAAACAAGAAAGTTTTGTCTCAACGACACGATACAACCTCGAAAAGGTTTGCCAAGAAGTGAAAACGATCGATGCGAGGGTCCCACAGGTCGATCTTGGCGTGATGTAAGGATGGGTCGGTAGAAGAATAAAAGAAACAGATGGGAAATTAAAGAGGAAAAAGAGGAAAGTCGACAAAAGGGGACCAGGAAAGTAATAGAATCAAGTCAAAATGACAGTCGTCAAAGATTCCGTCCAATGGGGGTGTGTGGGTGTGGCTGCATTGGCGGAGCGGACTCATCTATCCGTAGCGCATCTGTATCGTCGATGGGGAAAGCAAACAAAGGATTACAAAGCAGTTCCGGGACCTTTTTTAAAATAATAGCAATAGTCAGAGTCAGGTCAGGCTCGGAAAACGGCAATAAGCCCGGATGCCTGAGACGCGGAGATAGCGCCAAGGGTGGTCCGGTGTTGTTGAGAGAGAAGCGGCGGGATTCGTTTAAATGTCGATGACGGTTATGAGAGGCTGATGATGGGAATGATAGAATGATGAGCCATTGAGGAACAGTATTAACTATGACAACTCTGAGACCCTCCGAGTAATGATGAAAGGACAAGGAATCAAAAACAAAACAGAAACGAACCGAGGAATCGCTTCGGTTCGTTAACAATAACATCATGTATTCCCTCCCCTTTCGGCTCGGCCTCTCGCTCAATACCACAAAGCACAGCGGTATCCGTATCCGCGTATCCAGATAAGCTCTGGCCATGTAAAAACCCCATTCGGATCCTTTGGCGAGAGCGAAGATTGAACATGCGACTTTCTCATTAGCCAGCTTTGCCAAGGGGTGTGGAGATCCCGCGCGCAACCACCAACGCCCCTTGCTAGTTCTAGGCTTCAACTCCAACAGGCACAAAGCATCTTCGTAATAGAGGGTGTCATCATGCTTGGTCATGTCGGCGCACGTTGCGGCCGTCTTTAGGATGTGACATATGCAAAAGTTCTTGTCCAGGTTGTGGTTTATCTGATCGCGGGGAAGGGTATGCTTCTCTCCGTATAAGTTAGGCGTTGATTATGCTATGTCGGATAATCGGCGACTTAGACCTTCAACTATGCTTGTTCAGACCGATAGTAAGTAACATGGAACATGGAGTCCTTGGTTGCTAATACCGTACACGGACGTTGTTAGACACTGCGGAAAACTAACTTGACTTGGTGTCGGTCTAGACCCAAGCCATACCAGGTGTTTTGATTACCAACTGGCAACTGAGGGTTGAGTTTCCAGGTGGTGATTCAACATAACCTCGTCATGCACAACCGCAACTCCTCTCGAGTCCGGTGACTAGAATCCGAGGTAACTCAGCATCTTCCATGACGAAGCCTTTACAGCACATTCCCCAACAGTCAACAGCCCTGGTCGCTTCCCCGCCCACACCTCGCAGAAGCTACTGCATAGCATCGTATAAGCGAAGAGGAAACAGACAAGATAAACTCGTCGTCGAATAGATTTCCTGGGTTGAGTATGGCTTTGAAAGTCCGGCTCCGATTCGGCAAAGTTTAGACGTGAAAGACGGAGTTAGTCGGTGAGGACTTAAGCTCCATTCCGTAGGCACGTGACCAACTCAGCTCCCACATCGGCCCCACGTCCCAAGCCCGCCCCGATGGGCCGGAAAGAAATTCAGTGTCCGGCGGAATCAAGCAGCAGAACTGCAAGGCTGAGCTTCGTCATCCAACCCTCCAAAAGAACGACTTCCGATCCCCGTAAGATCAAAGCTGACGACTTCCGGTGCCTGAATAAGCACAGTCATCCGATCGGAGTCCGAGGAACGAACTAGTACAGCCTTCGTCTGCACGCTCACCTAAGCACTCAATTCCCGACCGCAATGGCTGTCGACGATATCCCCTCCGTTGCCTTGCCTGGCAAGGTCTTAGGCCCCGTTACCAAGTTTGCGCCCGGCGCCGGTACACATGTTTACGAAGGCAATGTTGTTTCGTCTCTGCTGGGTCAGGTCACCGTGACGCCTCCGGCCAAGAACCCTGGACCTGCGAAGCGGCTGAATAAGATCACCGCCCCGACGACCGAAGAGCTTGCGACTATCTCTGTATCCCGCCATGGTCGCAAGCGCGAGATTCTCCCCGATGTTGACAATATTGTCCTCGTGCGCGTTTTACGCCTCATGCCAAAGCAGGCTATTGTGGTGATTCAACAAGTCGGCGACACAGTGCTACAGACTGAGTGGCAGGGCGTAATTCGAGTGCAAGATGTGAGGGCAACAGAAAAGGACAAGGTCAAGATTTACGAATCCTTCAAGCCTGGAGATATTGTCCGAGCGCAAGTGGTAAGTTTTTCTACTTTTTAAATGTTGAGTTGATATCTAACTTTATATCAGATTTCTCTTGGTGACCAGGCCAACTACTATCTATCGACAGCATCCAACGAACTGGGTGTCATCTTGGCGACGAGCGAGGCGGGCAACGATATGGTTCCCGTTAGTTGGAAAGAATACAAAGACCTTGAAACAGGCATTAGCGAACCTCGAAAAGTCGCAAAGCCCAGTTGAGCTTGCAGCCTTGTTAGAAAGCTGCCCTTTTGAACGCCCTGGAATGCAAGAAGGGCACGCGACCTAGCTTGTCTCAGAATAATTTGGTCGGGCAGACTTGACGATCGTGTCCGCCAGGAAGCAAGAGTCCACATAAACAATATGTTTGTGTAGGAAAAGGGCGCTTAGATAGTGTCCTGGCAGCCACAGAGTTCCAATGATGTTCCCTGGTCGTCTGTGGCGCGATCCGTTCTACCAGAAACGCTCCACGAACCCAAGATCCGCCTGGTCGGGCTCGTCGCTCAGGTCCGATAGAGTAATTGGGGCTTGGAATAGTCTAGGATGAATCCACAATGACGAGAACCAGGCCTAGAGCCGCCTTACACTTGGATCCGGATCTGCGCTAGAATTGGCTTAGAAGCCTGACGCAAACTCAATAATATCAATTCACAAGAGTATCCTATGAGATATTGCATGTGATGTAATAAGATTGTGCTAACTAGTTGTGATTTGGATTCAATTGATTCATTCCAGCAGGGAGATATTGGAGAGATTATTTGTGATTGGATCAATACCTATGATTTATTGTTTCACCCTTGGATTCCAATTAGAACCGTGATCAAGGAGACTCAGTCCAAGCTTTCGAGCATCGAAACGACTAAACAAAGAATGTCTATTAGTATTCAACTTTTGATACGTGTTCCAAGTCTGTGCCAAAGAATCAATGCATCAGTTTGCCTTGCTCCTGAAAGAATTACGTAGAGTAGATCTACAAGAAACGCCATTTGTTTCGCAGTCTAAAAGTAACCCTGCCTCACTTGGACCCTGATCAGCAAGGCACGCGCCACTGAGAAGACCTGCTCAGCCGCCGAAGCGCCCCCCGCCCTTGGATTCTCGCGTGTCCAGGGCGTCAAAGCCACCACCCGCATTCGGTTCTCAGCGACAAAAATAGGGTCACTTGGGCCAGCCACCCCTGTATTTGTCGAACCAAACCTTTCTCTTTGAAACAACACGATTTGATATATTCATCCCTTGGTCGCCATACTTTTGGTGTCGTCGTACTGTGCACTCTGTCTGCTGTTATACTCTTTTTAACATCTACATCGCTTACTCAACCAAATTGCTCCACCGAACGTTATCCTAGAACGCTGACATATACCGTATCCCTATGCGCCGGCCATGTCAACGACAATGGTTATGACAATGGCAGCGCCAACTCTTTCCACCGATTCCACGCCGTGCTGTCCGGGCTGCGGATACTCTCTCCCTCTCGACCACAGCCAGGTTCAACTCCTCGAGGCCCAGGCCCGTATCGAAGACCTTGAGAACCAGGTCCGCCTGCTCAACGAAAAGGCCACTGCAGCCGTCGACCGCTGGGCCGACTACGAAGATGAACTCGCCAGCCTGCGCGCCCAATTACCTTCATCGCCAGTACAGCAGAAACAGCTTCCTGCGACCCCTACAAATGCTCGAATGTCGTTTCTCCAGAGCGGCACCAGCCGACTCTCCTCATTCCTCTCTCCGCGAAAGCCGCACGAGCTTCCTCATATCGATACCAACCATCCACGACCTCTCAACCAGCGTTCCATAAGCAGCCAGTCGCACCGCCAGCCACCACAACTGCATCCTCCGCCATCTCCATCAGCTGAGGATCTCCTGGAGGCGCTGAACCGTGAGCAGAGCTTACGTAAAGAAGCCGAGGGCAAGGTAGCCGCTACAAGCCAGGAGGTCGAAGAGCTAAGCGCTGCGCTCTTCGAGCAAGCGAACGAGATGGTCGCCGAGGAAAGACGAGCACGAGCCAAGCTAGAACAGCGAGTGGACGAGCTCGAACGACGAGATATGGAAAAGCGGAGACGCTTGGATAAATTGGAGGGGGCTATGTCGCGGATTGAAAGAGTACGACTGATGCTGGCTGAGGCAGAAGAAGATGTTGAGTCGAGCAAGAAGACAGTCAAAGAGCTTGAGGAGCTGGAGAGACAGCAAGAGGAGGAGCAGAAGAAGAGGCAGCAGGCAAGGGCAAAGCAATCTAGGCACGATGAGCGCGATTCAGTTTACAGTGTATCTATCGACGAACACCCAGAGAGACGCTCTTTCGACAAGCACGACAAGTCCGATGATGAGACACAAAGAAAACAATGAGGCAGCCTAGTTTCCTCAGTATCAATGCTTCCCGTTTCTCTTTCTGGGCTACGGACGAGGCATGGGATCATGGGCGCGAATATGGACTCCCATATCAGCTGGAGTAATGCGTAATGAAGAACAACAAACCCTTTTCACACCAAACGGCTTTTAGGCACGGGGTCAGTTAAGCTTGGAGTTTTAGGATACGGCATTGGGTAATACGGAACGAGAGAAAAGGGGGAGGGCTACCTTCCTATGTATGATTATGAACACTGCCAGAGCGAGTGATTTGCCCTTGTACACGCGCAATATATCTTGGAAATATTGCTTCCACATATCTACAATTTTATCTTCTATGTACCACAATTCATCGCTTAATGTCCCGGTTAAAGTTCTAATTTTGGGATTATACACGCACATTATTATTTGCTACTGTGCAGCTTGATGTCAACTCAAGATGAACAAAGCTATCGTTCATAGGATCGCACGTGTCTAGGCAGTTGTACTCAATTATTTGTAGTCCTCGAATATTCTTATCTGTGTTGTTACACAGTTGACCATCAGGACTCAGACAGGTCCATGCATAGTCAGTTGTACGACTGAGCAATATCATTACAGCTTTGTCATAGGGTAAATAGGTAGGTCATTGGTGGTGAATATGTCATGTTGGAAAAACTATGTACTGCTTAGGCCAGAAAATATCTCTCAAATATGAAGCAAAACCTCGAACTCCTCCTAGTTGAACACACGCTGTTCCGAATCTGGACTGTTTTGTAATGAGTGTCATCGCAATTGAGAGCCACAAGTATGTCTCCAACAGGATGTCCAACTCTTGTAGAGAAAAACCAAACCCCCCCGCTCGTGACCAGATGCCGAGCGCATTAGTAAGGTATAAGTCCAATATGTCAATGCTACTATCCTTACGCCGCTGTTGAAAATGAATCGAAGTGGCCTCTCCTCTTGTGACACCCAATTTTGGTGACCGAGAGCGATGAGCCGTGAAGAGTCGCTCGCATGTACGTTTCTACATTAAGGAAAGAAGTCGTATGATATCACCCTAGATCCGATTGTGGGCGCCAGGGGAGCCGCTGCCGTATGATGAGCGCCTTGCAGCCGAAGCAGGCATATGCGGAGGTGGCAGGCTTGAAGGGTCGTCTGCGAGGAGGTCCTCAAGAAAAGCGCTAGGAGCGCGTTGGCTTGGTGGTCGGTTCAAGTTGAGAGTCGAGTTGCTGATATCTCTTCGGCCTTGGAATGAGGGTGATTCGGGAGGGCTGGGATTCATAGTATGCCGCGAAGGAGTGCCAAAATAGCCGCGAGAATCAGGGCGCAAGTTGGTCATGCTGATGTTATGCTCATGTTGTCCGCCAGGAGAACTGGTGCCTGCAGCATAGAAACCAGAAGGTAAAAAGGCCGAACCGCGGTTACCTGCCCCATTGCCTGACGCTGCAGCCGTTGGTGAGAAGAACAGGTTCGAAGCGCTAGGAGTCGATGACAGAGCAGGTCCACGAGTCGTTCGTCGGACACCGCGGCCGGCTGAGAGGGACATAGTAGAGCCGGTATCGGTGTACTTGTAGAAGGGCGCAGGGGGTGCAGGAAAGCCCGTCTTGGCATTTTCATCGTGCTGAGCCTTGGCTGCTCGCTCGACAGATCGGTGGAGTAGGATACCAACGATTAGACGCCAGAGTAGAATAGCAAGGCCAAGGGCGCCCAGAATTGCGCCTACAGCAATGAAGACGGTACCATCGGGAGCGTTCGAGTGTCGCATAAAGGGCGCGTTATTAGTAGGCGGTATAGTAGCGGCTGGATAGGTAGGAATCGGCTTGTATTTTGTCAAGGTGGGCATGGCATCATCTGTACCAGAGGCAATGGACGAGATCTGGGACTCAATGGTTTTGGTCGGTCCTTCCCCTGTCGCAGTGGAAGCTTCATCTTTCTCGGTAGACGTGGGCTCATCCTTTTCCTCTGTCTTCGTAGGCTGGTCCTTTTTATTATCTTGAGTTGATGCAGGTTTGGCGTCATCCTTCTTTTCAGTGCTGGCAGGCTCGTCTTTCTTGTCGGCACTGCTCTCTTTGGCAGATTCAGCAGCAGCCGCGGTGGGTTTATTGGCGTCGCTATTCTTCGCATCGGACGCCGCAGCCGCAGCCGCGGAAGCAGAAGCAGCGGCGGCAGCAGCAGCATCCTTGTCGTCCTTCTTATCGTCCTGGGCCATGGCGACGGCACCATAAAGCGATATCGAGGTGAAGGCCGAGACCAAAAAATCTGGCCTCGGTAGGTAGTTGATAGGTCTCATACTGGGCTAATCGTATCGTACGGCTATCTCTGAAGCAGTTACTCGAAAGAATAAGTGGTGAATATCGGAAATTGTGTATTGTTGAGAGTAGATTTTTCGAGGTAAATGTTTAGTGAATTTGAATAGTCGAATGAGAAATAATCCTATGGAAATGATCAAGGGCGACTGAGGCAGGTTGCGTATATCGAAGAGGCTCAGGAATGCCAAAGGGAGGTTGAGGCAAGGTCGATAGCGAATTAGCCTATACAGTGAAACACAAAGTGCTCGGCAAGACAGGTAATGTCTTTTCTCCCTGAGATCCAAAACAAGGAGACTTCGTGCTCAAGACGTGTACTCCAGTGCGCATGTGTTAGAAGGGATATATCGCGTGTTTTGCCCTCGCAAGGGGTCGCGCAGAGTGAAGGAGATGGGAGCGAGAGATAGGTAAATTAGCGGGCCCTGATGGCGTTGTTTCGCGAATATCTCCAAACGTCCAACGAAAGAAGATAACAAATATCAAGAGAAAGAAATGAATGTAGTAACGGTATGGGCTAGCGAGTGAGTGTGCGTAACCAAGCGAGTGGGTGAGACGCACGACCAAAAACCGCGTTAGCAATCGTATGGATGATAGAGTAAAGATCGGGGTTGAAGCGATGGGGGATGGGCGGGACGGGGATGAGGA
>JAASAY010000506.1:0-23930 GCA_014822085.1 Fusarium stilboides
GAGATAAAGCGATGCTTGTTAAATCAATGTGGGTACGATCTAAGGAGATGAGCCATGTGACAGCAAAGCCTGATGCATGGTCTCATCCATCTGGCAGCGGGGTTGTGAAAATGAGAGGCTGAACACTGAATAGCTATGCGCAATTTACAGAGTAAGACATTGAGTCTCGAGGTTCCATTCCATAACATTAAAATCTATACCAACGAAGCTTCTTTATTGGCGCTGCAGGCCATCGAACATGTAGGGTGCTTTACTGTATGGCTATAGCGAGGGCTTCCCGGAGGAATCTCGATAGGCATTCTATGTACCCCATATGCGCGATAGACTCAACAATATACGCCAGTGATACATCGTGTCCGGTCATTTTCTTGTCTCTAGTTTGGACGTCTCTGGCTAGGGATTCTCTTTCTTCATTTGTCCAAGCGCCTCCATGAAGGTCTGTCGACGATGTTAGTACAAGGGCTATACTTCTAGTCGAGCAGGTAAACCAACACTGGGGTCATCGTCGATTCCGGCCTCTCGCATTTCATTTACCAACTGTAATTGATCGTCAGCTTATTCCTCCATGCTTCAGACCGAATGATTTACCGTCTGCGACACCTCTCGAAACTTGCTATCCGCCATGAGCTTCATTAAGTCCCACTTGCTCGGGGGCTTTGTAGGGTCAATGTCTGCGCCGCATAGATCAGCTACATACCCAATACAAAGTGAGTTATGCTAGTGTACTGTGGTCTCTAAGCACATCGCCCAGCTTTTGTATGGCCTCAATGGCACGGGGTTGTTGGCTCAGCTTCCTGATTACTTCTGAAATACGGGGGTCTTGCATGATTTGCTCTGGACTTTTCGGTTCGATGAAGCGGCGGGGTGTCACGTGGAATTGACGCGTTGCTACGCGCATGAGCGGTCGTGCCGCAACGAGTCTTCGTGCCGCGAACATGATGGATGATGTTGATGGTGGTTAAGCAGAGTGAGTGAGAGCTCAAATTTCGGAGTCGACAAATGACATCAGGGATAAATCGGAATGGTGGAGCCTGTGAAGTGTGTGTCAGCAGTCTATCTTATCTTATCGTGCCTTATCCTACCCTGCACGTCCGTCAAAGAACAAGAATACCCAATTCAAATTACAGCCGATCTAATATGTTATATGAATAAGGTGCTAATAGAAATGTACTATTTAAAATTGAAACGAGAATACAATCTTATACTAGAGAAGCCGAAGAATTTGTGGCGTTGCTGCTCGCTTATAGCTGTAGCGTGGAGCAGCGCTGCGCGCACTGCGTAGCTCAATTACCGTATACTTTAGTTCCCCTTCCGCCATTTCCGCTCATGAGTTATCAGGCCATGTCTTCAATCGAACATGGTCGTCTTCCTGTGTTTGCCCTCTCCACTTCATTCCTGTCCCTTCCCGAACAAGACGTCCCGGATGAACAATCAAGAATAAAAGCATGACCAAAAACATGAGGCTCGCGTCGAACAAGTAAATGAATACCTCATGGGAAATGACGTATCCTCCTTGCCCTTCAAGATACTCGACAGCACGAACAATACTTCGCACAATCATGATCACAGTAACAGCTTCGATGATCCTGAAGTATCGTCGCCATCGAACCATGGACGAGTCCAAGAAAGGTCCAGTTTCCTGTCTGATTCGAATGAAGATATACAAAGATGTAAGGATGAAGATGCTCAGGGCAGCGAGTTGCGTTACCAAGCCCGCAATGAGAATGATCCGGCCCTTCTCAACGCTGTCGGGGTCACAAGAAGCAGGTATAATAGCACCGATGAACTGACTAGCAATACATCCGATATCGATGAGGACATATAGCTTGGTCATCCAGCGGAGGCTAATGAACGAGAGATGTTCGGAATCTAGCGCCGCTGCGACTCGCCGAAGGCTCATGTAAATTGTCGCAGCCAGGAAGGGTGTTCCAGCGAGAAGTAGGACGTTTTGTTGTATAAAGGGACCAGCCGTGTTCGGATCGTCATGGGACATGGATCGACCATGGTAACCAAAGATTTCGCCTGTTGTAGAGTATTAGAATGAACCTTATATGGGTCGGGACTGGCTTACAGATGCCACCGAGAATGAAGGGAATGAAGAACCAGGCTCGAAGAATGAAGATGAACACCAAGTGGGCGAAAGTTGTCAGACTAAAAAGAACAACGAAAGAGAGTGCTGCAGACTTGTTGGGGAGATATTCGTAGAACACGATCTGTGTCCCGTTAACCACGGGTCCGTATGGTCCAGTTTCGTTCATGTTATCGATACGAAGCAAGCCTGAAAGAGGTCTAGTGTGATTTGGCTGGATGGTATAACGTGGTCGCACCCAGCATGCAACTCCGTATAACGAGAGGAAATTTGGCACCGCAAGACAAAAGAGAGATCGAAGAACAGAAGACACATGTCAAATTCGAATCGTTAGAGGATGGGACTCAGACTTCTATACCTCGAGCGAAGGGGTTGTGGAGAATTATTTTTCGCATTCTGGATGCGAATATTCTGGCGCTAGTCTGTATCGGCCCCTTGATAACCCACCAAGGTGACGCGGTCGGTGGGAACTGGCTCGGTTGAGGAGCTGTTTGAGGATACTAAAACGATCTAAAATTGAGCTTGGCAATTTCTAGTCTTGTAAGATCTATTCATATCTCGGTAGAAAGCGCGTACTGAAAAGTTTTCGGGTCAAAAGATGATGAGAGTCACCTCTTGTTTGGGTAACAAAGAAATACGAGCCAGATCACATCTCCACAATCAGTAGATGACTTTTTTTCAACGATAAATTGAACAAATATGAGGCATGAATTAGCGACCAATATCACAGATTCAACTACGGCGTAGGGTTGGAATAAAGAACGATAGGAAGCTTTGCGTCTGTCAATCAGTAACATCAGCTTTCAATGTTGCGTGTCTCCGTTATCATCTCTTATCTTATCGCATTGACCTCTTATCGGCACGGAGCCAAATTGCTGCCTCAGGTTAGACTTTGATTTGGGCCTAAGGCATCCACTTCAGCACCAGCTCTCTCTCTGAAGATTAGAGACAAAAGCAGGGGAGCGGTGACTCCGGGGAAAGTTGCACACGATGCTGGGCTTTGAATCGTAGGTATCGATGGCGAGGATGAATGTTGCTGCTGCTGCACAAACAAAAGTCAAAAAAAGAGATGCCTCGCTGATGCTCGCAATCGTTTTTATAGGAACAGCCCGATGCGGGGGTCGAACCCGCAACCTTGAGATCGCGTACTCGTAAGAGTCTCACGCTCTACCGATTGAGCTAACCGGGCGTGGCTCTGATTGGTTGATCTCGGTTTGCGAGTTTGTCTTCATGTTTTTAGCAAACCCAGGGCATGGGTCAGCTTCAGATCTTTCGTTTGACTTGTCCAAAGATATGTCGCATACCTCCATCTTAGCTTGAAAGAAATCAGCATTCTATTCGTGAGCTTACTGCTTATAGTGATATCTTATATTTCGTGATTTTTCTAATATTTCTAGCTCGGAAAGACCTAAGATACCACAGTTCAGCTCTACTCAATTCGAATGCTAGGTTGGCTTCTTGATGTAGGGTAGGCGTTTAACCAGCAGGTTGAGGATATCATGGAAAAGGCATCATAATCGATCGAGGTCTGTCGTCTTCCTTTTTCTCCCTTTCTCTGATCTATACACCTATTTTAGTCATTAGACTCTGCCAAAAAGATAATCTGGTACCAGCTTTATGCCATGGGAGAAATTGTTGTCTGATGCAAGGGATCAAATGCGGTCTCCGAAGTTCAACGGTCACAAGCGACACAGGCGTTGGGAATCACTGATCGATGTCATACGTTCATGCCCTGATAAGCGCCCAAAAACTCGGTGGTTTCTCAAATTAACCAAACTTGAAGCCATCGACGGACGCCATTGTTTGCGATAATTTGTGCTTGCGCGCCGTCGCTGTAACTCAGTCCAGCATCCAAGGGACATCGCTGCAATGCCGGAACAAGAGAGGCGATGGAGCGAGGGAGACCCGCGGAACCGGCAACAAGGGGCCGCTAAACAAATCTCGAACTTGTGAGTGGTTGATCATGGAATTGCTTGCTTGAAGTGGTCTCGGAATCTCCACTCAAATCACTGGTCCCGACCAACAGTCCGAAATTTCTGGACCTGTTTGCTCCGGTTCTAGGCTCTCAATTCGCACTATGACGTTTGTCTCTTAGTGGAAGCGGTACACACACAATGAGCAATTTGTTCGCGTGCAAGCATGGCAGGGTTTGCGACATGTAAAGCGGATCTTAACCAAGTAATGCAACGTTCTACGTCGGTTTCAATCCCTTTGGGATTGAACCATCGAAGCATGCATATAACAGCAGCAGTGGCAATGGGGACTGTCGGCCTTGCTCCGATGTGCGGAGAAAATCTCGGTGGTCGCGCTGATGCCATCGCGACCTGGACATACGCGCCCAGAGAACAGGTCAATCTGCGAACTGTTCGCCCGCTCAGAACAGTCTAAGCTTCTAGAACTCGACTGAGGAGCAGTTAAAACAGCGACAGACCGGACAATAAACAGCCCTAAAATCAATGACATGCTTCGTTTCATCTGTGATTGCAGGGTGTTCGTCACCTTGACCCACAAAGCCACGCGGGATGCCGGCAGAGGTTTTAACGGAGATCCGGAGATGTCTGAACCAATGTCATGTTAGATATATTCGACATATCCCTCTGGCTATTGCACCATCACCGGGTCCTCGCGCACATAGACAGAACTTAGACAGAATAGACAGGCATATGCTTGAGAATTTTCACATTGCACCATTTGATCTTCAGCGCACGATATGAGGCAATGGATCCATATTTCGACTCGTTATGTTATTTATACCAAGCTGTACTTGGCACGTAGATCCCGTCTTGTAGTTGTAGATTAGCGATTCTTTGAACTCGAATTGTCAAGATGGCAGACAAATCGCTTCCGATCGAGCCTGAGCCGAAAATCGTCGCCTCGGACTCCGACTACGATGCCAGTTCGACCAACAAGCGTGCCTTCTTTACTGGAGATACCTTTGTCTCTGGAGGCGCTACGGAACTATACAAGCCTATTCCCGAGTATGAAGGTATTCACAGGTGGGATCCAAGTGCCGAATGGACGGAAAAGGAAGAGAAGAAGCTCGTTAGAAGGGTGAGCCATCGCATGGTTCTCGGTACTGTTTGTTCTTGCGCTAACACTCTTCGCTCAACAGCTTGACAAGAGGATCTGTTCTTGGGTCTGTCTGATGTTCTTCGCACTTCAACTCGACCGTGGCAACATTTCTCAAGCCCTAAGCGATGGCATGCTCGACGACCTCGGCCTCAACACCAACCACTACAACTACGGCATGATGATCTTCTACCTTTGCTTTTTATCCGCCGAAGTACCGTCGCAGATGATCTCCAAGAAACTCGGCCCCGATGTCTGGATCCCTATTCAGATGGTTACATGGAGTATCATTGGTATCTGTCAGGGATTCGTCACAGACAAGAATAGCTTCTATGCTACTCGCGCTCTGCTGGGTCTGATTGAAGGCGGCTTCATTCCTGATGCCCTACTCTATCTCTCTTACTTCTATACAAACAAGGAGCTTCCTATGCGAGTCGGCTTCTTTTACTGCGCTTCTAACGGCACATTTATCGTCGCGGCGTTCTTGGCATACGGCATCCTCCACATGCGATCGGTCGGAGGCTGGGAAGGTTGGCGCTGGCTCTTTGTTCTTGAGGGTGCCTTGACATTTTGCATTGGAGTCATATCATGGTTTTACCTGCCACCTGGTCCAACTCAAACAGCCAGTTATTTCCGTGGTAAAGATGGATGGTTTACGGAGAGAGAGGAGGTTATTATGGTCAACCGAGTCTTGCGAGACGACCCTGGCAAGGTAAGCGAGAGAACCCATTACTTCTTAACGAGCACTGCTAACAATGGTTAACTAGGGTGGCATGCATAACCGCCAAGGTCTCTCATTCAAGCTCCTCTGGGATGCACTCATGGACTACGATCTTTGGCCTTTGTACATGATCAGCTGGACCATGCTGATCCCTACGAACCCCGTCGTGGCCTATCTCACCCTTAACCTGAAAGCGATAGGCTTTGGTACTTTCGAGACCAACCTGTTGACTATCCCTGGCTACGTACTTTTCCTGATACACCTGATTGGTATCTCATGGCTCTCAGAGAAGATCAACAACAGAATGGCCTTAGTACTTTACTATTCATTCTGGTGTTTCGTTCTCCTTCTTACTCTCGAACTTCTTCCTGCGGATTCGAGCCCTTGGGCATGGTATGCGGCTACTATTCTGATGATTGGTTTCCCATACATTCATTCTATAAATGGTAAGAATACGCCAATATCTCTTGATATGACACGTTGCTAATTACCTGGCTTTTAGTCAGTTTAACATCTCGAAACGCTGGCTCTGTTCGTACCAGAACGGTCGGTAGTGCTATGTACAACATGATCTGTCAAGCAAGTTCGGTCATCTCCTCTCAGGTAAGTTATCCTGTTCAACTATACAGTCTGTTTCATTACTAATGGCGATAATAGATCTATCGTGATGATGATAAGCCATTGTACCGACGTGGAAACAAAGTCCTCCTTGCCCTCGTTGGCTGGAACGTGGTTATGACAATTTTCATCAAGGGATACTACATCTGGCGCAACAAGACTCGCGAACGCACCTGGAACGCCATGTCGACTGAAGAGAAGGATGAGTATCTTAGGACGACCAAGGATGAAGGTAACAAGAGATTGGACTTCCGATTTGCACACTAAAACAACAGTGGGCATATAATATAAGGGTACTGGCTTACCCAGCGCGGTCTCGGAAAACAAATATTAGATATAGACTTGTTCGATTGGACAATAAAAGCGTTTAATGTTTCACAACCCACGACCTGCTTATTGGCTAATACTGAGCTGCAATGAGAAGGCAGACATTTCCCAGTTGTAACTAGTCCTGATCGCTCAGGTCGTCGACTCTATCAACTTCCAAACTTCGGGTGGATAGTTCCCATTGATCCAGTAATCGCCGTTAGGAGTCTTTGAAATGATCGATGCATTTCTTGACAGCATGTTGTTTGGACTGACTCCGATAATGTGGTAGTAGACAGGATGACCCCTAGCTGCGGGCCCCCATTTATCGTTCCTGGCCGAAGACTTTGCGTCATTTCGCTTGCTCGAATTGCTAATGATGGCTGGCTCAAAGTTGACAGCCTCAAAGAAATTCGCTTTGGACCAGTTCGTAAAATGGCAGGTAAACGCGCTGGCATCGCCATACATCGGCGGTATTCCACAATATTCGAGAGCCTCTCGCGTGAGGCGTGCTTGAGCATGGATTGTGGCTTCAGTGGTCTGCTGTATGATACTGTTGCGAATAGCTAGTGCGACAATCCCGAGAGCGTTGTCACTGTTCATTTCTCGAGCAGGGATTGAGGTCCAAGTAGGGAACACTGCATTTTGCACATAAGCTCCCTTGTCATCGGGGAACAGGGACGGCGCGCGTCCTCGGAGATCATATGCATTGCCGACTCTGAACGATCGATTCGTTCCTTTTGGGAAGACGGCGGATGCCACCATTACGGTTAGCCAAGCGGCTACGACGTCACCTTCGCTGATGAAGGGAGACGGGGATGTCGTAGTGAGAGAAGCTAAAGCCTGGTCGCGCAGCTTCTGAATATTTTTTCGTGGAAGAAAAACTGCTCTGCCCTCTATCGTACAGCACCAAAGTAACTCAAAGATGTAGTAAGCGGCAAATAACCACGTTCGCCAGCCCTTGATCATTTGGTCTTCCAGGACATGCGGCTTAGTAAAAGCTGGGTCATTTCCAGCACGAGCCATGGGATCTTCGCCCGCAGACAGCATCGGTGGTATTTCAGACTCACGCCCAGCGAGTACGTGACTCCAGGCCACGCCAAGATCGCGGAGGCTCATTGCATCGACTGCGATGTGAGGCCAACAAAGCGAGACTAGAGTCGCGTCGGTGAAGGACACGACATGTAAGGTTAACTGCGGATGATCGGACTTGATGTAGTCTCCAATGCTGAGTGGAGTTCCTGGCGGAACGCCTAAAGATGTAAAGTTTGAGCGCCTGGCTTGGAGGGATAGACGACCTAGAGTGGGTTGTGGAAGCTTAGATGCCAACGGATGTTCATCTATACTAACGTCGAATACATCGTGATGAAAACCCAGTGCTGGCCGTTCAGGAGTAAAGGTCTCAGGAACGTGGATCTCCAGTTTTTCTTTGCTCTTTGTAAAGTCAGTGGAAATTCTGGTCTACAGCTTGAGGTATTCTAACGTTCATGCGGATACGGCCTCCAAGCTTTCTCCATCCGGGTTGCGTGAGAACACGAGACAGAGACTCCCGTAGCATCTCTGCATCTAGCGGATCATGGAATCTGAGTGTCCAGCATTCTACACAGTTACGCAGAAGTGGCGTATCGTCAAAGTAATAGACTGGTAGCACGGTATCGGTCGGGTTTGACGGATAGTTTGGCGGCTGTCGCGTCTGCCCAAGAACGGCCCGTCGGAGGGTCTGCATTGCTGCGTCTAGCTGGAGAAATGCTGATCAAGCGCTTTGCTCTTGCTATCTTCCCTGCCGCTGCCGCGAATAACTTTGGCGATGAACGAGAATGATGGGATCGGAGTGGGGTTTTATCTTACCCAAGTCAGAAGGTCGAATGTCATCGTGTCAGCAATGGATGCTTATTCTTCCGCGCATCCACGTAAGCGCCACGGCTTACCCTCTTCATGACATGAGACTATTCTCAACACGTAGTTAGCGCCGATTGCTGAGGGTGTCACTTACCCGTAGTCTGAACGAAAACATGAACACAACAGATATCACTTAACTCAGAAAGCACTACCCCGAAGCTTTAGTGTCATGGGACGAGAGTGTCACTTCCAGAAACCCATTAAATATTAGTCCTTAAGTAAACTAACAATCGTAGCATACTCAACTTGAGAGAGCTTGCAGAATAACTAAGGTCTTATCGGCATGGAAACCTACCAAAACTGCGTTCGTTAACAACTATAATCTAGTATCCGATAGATGTTCTTAGAAAGCAGAAGTTCGCTTGAGAGCTTGTTCTGACCCAGTGGAAGTAGTGTTCAGCTGTCCTCTCAGTTCACACACTCGTTGTTTGTTCACAATCTCTTTGTCACACCTCATTGTGAACTCATACACCTGTATTCTAGAACAGTGGAGGCTCATTCAACGAACAACACATACACATATTTGCTGTACACAAAATACTTCTTCCTCATTTCAGATATAAATGTCGCGCTGCTGTCGCTTCGTCTCAATGCATCTTTTCTCAACACATTCCAAACCTTTTGGTAACACTTCACACGACTCACTTTCACTAGGTACCCGGCGTATCTATACATAACTACACCTACAACCTCAAGATGGACGACCTCGTTCAAAAGTTTGGCCACGATGCTGCGATTGTCGTCCGTGCATTCTCCAGCATACGACTCTGTAACGGCCAATTGTCGCCACTGGACATGCATTTCCTCAGCCAGGCAGTGGATGCCATTACTTCTCGTCTCGAAGGAGATCACGGTCTTTCTATGGTTGAGTTCGAGATCCTAAGAGGATATGCTACCAGACTCGACCCAGCAGAACAGCTCCCCTTCCTCATGGTCCATGCTAATACTCTTGAGACCTTCCGCCCTGCAAGTGCAGTTACAGAGTACGACGTTGAGTTCCTGCAGTTCGTTTTTCAGATACTCAACGGACTTGCCGGTTCTCAAGGATCTGATACATCTGTGATGCCGATTCCTGATGCTAGCCTCATGCAGCACACCAGCAACCAGGCCCAGTGCCCGGCCCTACCCTTCGAAGGCACTCTTCATGCCCCGATGGGCACATCAGCTCAATCCCAAACTTTCACTTCATCAAATGTAAGTGAGACCGGTTCGATGTTTTCCACGATGACTCCATCGACCAGCACGTCCATGTCAGGCAGTATGGCAGGTTCCATCAGCATGTCCACGACGTCCAGTATGTTCACAGCTTCTAGCATCCCCGCGCATCCCAACCAGTTCACATCATCAAATGTCAACAACTGGATTCAGGATCTCCCAGAGGTACCCGAGAATATGGAAATGGAGATCACTGACACTGATTCTCAGGGATACGTCAGTCCTAACCAGATGGAGACCCTTCCAGAGGGACCTCGCCCGGAAAACCTCGAAGACATTATCCTTGATGAACTTGCAGATTCTGATTGGTCCAGGGAGCAAGTAGCTGCGCTTGTGGGCTGGATAGAGTGTGGTGAGGATGCGCAATCATGGTCTGCAATCCTTTCAGACATTGGCGAAGAGACACTGCGAGGCCTTAACAGTTGGCAAAAGGATGGGTGAGTGGACTGGCGCAAAGGTTTGGGCGGACATTGAACTTCTTTAGTATGCAAAGTAAGCAAGGCTTGAAATGAATCGTTTTGGTATCTTGGGTTCACTGATCAATCTCCCCTACTATGAATTGTCGTTCTGATGCTAACATTTGGCGTTTTTTGAGACACTGCCGTTAGTAATTTGATGCAGCAACTCCAAACCCGGCATATCTTCACATATCAATACCAGTAACTCCCTCTATAGGCTATAGTTAGAATTCTGACTTGACCATTTCTGTTGACAGTTAACCTTCTAGCTCTCTGATCCCGATGTGTTTAACACCAAACAAGTTCGAAAATTCTAATACCTACTGGTCGAGTGTTGTGAATAGAGGGTCTGCCGATCAAGTGGTTCCACGATAACGAAGTTAAGCATCGTGATTAGAAGTAAGAGACATGAATGTCTGTGTGTGAAGTATTTGGATTCAATTGTGGCCATCGCGATGTGAAGGCCGGAAGCGCGAGAAGCTCTGGGCGCTCTCTTTTGAGCATGTCGGTTCCTCCGAACTGCTAGCAAACATTGCTGCTTTCGGCCTTGAAAGAGGTTGCATTAAATTGCACTGAAAGTCGAATCTTTCTTAGCCTATTCGGTTTTCTCTTCATCTCTCTATGGTGGGGTTTGCTCTCGGTTGGTTCTAGAGGTACAGTGTTTCACATGTACTCTGAATGCATCTGTAACCGAGACATTACCACCGACAGTGTCATTATTAGTCCCACAAGCACGCAAACAGCCAAGCCAAGACATTTTGTCTCGAAAATATTAGATACGAAAACGGGGGCACTGGTCCGTTGTTCAGTCAAACAAGCTTTGTGCCATGTGTCGTGGCCGGGGAGAAAGTATAAGGATCTATTTCACCGCCATCTCTGGAGTTGTTGGTTCACTACAATCCAATCATTCTATTGTTGCCGTACATTCACTAGTTTTCTTTTGTTCCGATCCCAACTCGTTCATTACTACTACACTTCATTTCACTATGAAGTCTACCTTCGCTATGACCATCGTCGCCTTTGCGACCATGGCTTCCGCTCGTGAACACAAACGCGACGAATGCGCAACAGCCTGCAATAATGCTTACAACTCATGTACAGCCAAGCCTGATGCTAGCCAGGCCTTCTGTGCTGAGGAGTATGAAAGATGTCTCGGCTTCAATCCTTTCCTAGGGGCGAACTCTATCGCAGCTCCGACCGCCTGTTCCAGAGGCGCTGCAGGTGTCACAACTACAGCCATAGGAAACTTTGCAACAACTATTCGCAATACGCTTCCTATTGTGGGAGACCAAACAAAGTCTGCGGCTGACGAGACATCTGTCTCTGCTGATGTTGAGTCGACAGCCGAAGCTGAGACAACCGACGAAACTGAGACAACTGGTGCAGCCCAAACGAATGATGCAGCCGAGACGATGGACGGAGATGAGGCAACTGATGCGACCAACACATCACCTGCTGCTACTGATACAGCGACCAATATACCCGATACATACAATTGTCCCTCGGACTGCAGCGATGATTACGATACCTGCCGTACAAAAGCCGATGCGAACATGGCCACTTGTGCTGCTCAATATGCCCAGTGTCTTGGTTACAATCCTTTCGACGGAGATGGCTCACTTGTTACGCCCACTGCATGTTCCGTCCCCGTCTCTCAAACGTCACAACCTTCTCAACAAGTTACGACCGCAGAACAGTCTGCGATGAACACGCAATCTGCAACTATGGAGCAAGAAACGACACTTCAGCAAGTTACGACCGCTCAGCAACCGGTAGTTTCTGAACCGACAGCTTGTGATGTTTCTGCATGTATGGATGGTGGAATGACCGGCGGTGAAGCTGAGCCCATGGCTACTGAAACCCCCGTCATCGTTGCCGCTGCTGGAGTCGTTCGACCTTTTGTAATACTCGCTGTCATGGTAGCACTTGTCGTCGTATAGGCACATGTTGCTGACTGTGGACTAAAATGGGTCAAGGAGCCTTTGGGCCCTTCTATGTTTGCATATGCTACTTTGGAATTAGGCTATACCATAAAGTCAGAACCCCATAGATCGCCGCCTTTCAGCATAGACACAGATGACGTCTACCTTCTTGTAACAATTAGCTAGATCGGAGTTGAGTCACTCGTATCATTCTCATAATGCTTAAAAAGGCAGATAATAATGAATTGGATGTTATCTCTTGTAGCAAATTGTGAATACGAAAATTATATATCTTGCAAAGCTAATCGATATCAGCGCGAAGCTGGGCACTTCGTGATCTCGGCTAGCATAAATTTGTATACAAGTTCATGGTTGTTCCACCAAGCTTCATAGTCAGATTGAATCATTAACATGCAAATATTTAGGAAGTTCTTGGTCCAAAATCCCAGCCCCTCTTGTTCCAGATCCAGCGAAGATTTGCCCACCGCGGCTTACGCATCTCACGCAGAATCTCATGGCGCTTTTCGTCCGAGAATTCTTTGATTGGACGGCTTGTCTCGCATGTGACGGCAAATTCCACATATAAGCATTCGTCTGCTGGCCAGGGGTGTCTCTTCCGACCACAGGGACATCTGAGGAGAGCAGAAGTCGTGCCGGCTGCTTCATATCCGTCATTCGTATATCCCCAATGGTTTGCTGAGCCTTGCATTTCCTTGAGTAGGATAGAATGCTCTAAGAAGTTTCTTCCAACTTCAGCCAGCGAAAGGGAAGGGTCATATCCTTCCTGCCAAAGAAAGCTTCCTATCATCCGTGTTGCCCAGGGTTGGTTGGTGTAGGCGCCCACTGCCCTGATGAATTCTACTACCGCCAAGGTGCCCTTCACCTCGAGGCAATCATATTCTTGAGCACGAATGAAATTCTTTTCCCATTTGAAGTACCACGTAAGTGGCTCAACTATATCCTGCTCGGCTTCTTTCACTACTTTTGTGTATGCAATGCCGATCTCATTTTGCATGTCAGAGGTAGATGAACTGACAACACTTTGGATTGCGCAGAGTAACTGCCGCAACGTGTGTGTGGTTTTTTTCTTTTGGAAGTTTGGCCATGGCATTCTCGAAAAGATCTGTATGGACTGTGGTCATGATGAGATTCCGCACCGCCCACTCTTTCTGAGCTCTTTCTTGATAGGATACGAGCTTGATTTCGGCTTCTCTGCAGTAGGAATTATGCAACAGAATAATGCTCTCGTCGGATGGGCTATCCTTGTTCTCTTTTTGGGCTTCATCGATCAATCGAGCTTTCAGCTTGCTGTAGCTTACTGTTCTCGGCATTTGCAGCACATCGCCCACCTAATCCGGCTGTCTAGGATCCATACGATCCCATATCTCAAGACCTTGTGCAATACTTCGGATAGCAAAGAACCAGTCTACCCATTGAACCGGGGTTTCCAGTCTCCTGATAGGCGGAAACTTTAGAGGAACGCTGAATCTGCTTGAGGGCTCCATTGAGGCTACCTTCAATTGGTTGAGCTGCGCAATTAAGAGCGATGTGGGTTCTTAAAACACCCCGTAGGATCTAATTGAGAAAGAGCAAATGAGATCTGGTGTAAAGATAGTTTGAGGAAGTTAGAAGCCGAGGGTACGGAAGTTAGTGCTAGGTATTCGCCTTGGACCAAGTCGAGAAGTTCAGATAAAATTCTCCCACTGACCGTCATTAGAACGGAAAAAGCCCCACCAGGAAGCCCCCTGAAACCCCTATTTCTATTTTATGTCCCTTACCCTGCAAACATATCGAAAGACTTTACTCGAAACCCCATCGCAAGCACTCGTAGCTCCTAATGTCTATAGAAGCGAATCAATATGGTTATTCTCCAGACTTGTTACTCGCTTTGTGTGGTCACAGACTGGAGTTGTCCTGCTCATCTGGCTCATCTGGCTCATCTGGTTGGTTGGTTGGTTGGTCATCATCATCCGAGAGTCTTACTCAGCAGGCGGGAAAAGCTGCGGAAGTCTAACCGTAACAAGTAATGATCTACTGCAGTCTTCCGCCATGTCATTGATTACCCTGCTTTCCCCAAGATCAAACCTGTAAACCTTACGAGTAAGAGGCCCCTATACAGGTAACCAACGCCGTTGATACTTATCAGACGGTCCAATGAGACGATCAGCGATGAGTCTATGCGAGGTCAAGGCCTGCAAAGCATGCAAAGCGTCCAAGAGGAAGTGCACCAAACAGCAACCGAAATGCCGACGATGTGAGCTACGAGGCTTCCGCTGTATCTACGAGTCTTCACCAAGCATGATCATCTACCAAGCCACAGAAGATACAAGTGACTACTCTCTGCTTCCTGAATTTCAGCATGATACTGTGCCTTTGCAAGGTTTCCCAGATCATGATTCACTGGCCTTGGCTCATTCACAAGTGAACTTCCATGGAACCCGCCCGGATGCTCCCACTTCTTTCTCCCTGGATGACCTCAAGTCTGCCTGGTTTTTAGATCCTAACTCTTGGAAAACTCTCCCAATTGAACCTTCGAATCGGGCCCATCTCACCACCGACATCATTCGGGCGCTATTATACCGGACAAAAGGCTGGTTTAGTGACTGGATTAAATCGGGAAATAACATGTTCATCCATCCCGAACTATACAGAGATAGCCTACCTGAATCCATCGGCGACGCTTTTACTACCCTATCAGCATACCTGTCCAAGACAGAAGGGAACTCTGACATGGTCTTCCGGATCATGGAGCAGAAAGCCGAGAAACTAGTAGCCTCCGAGGGTATCGCAGAACGCAACAGAAGCACTCTTCAAAGCATCAGTCGCGTTCAAGCTCTCCTTACCTATTGTATCATTCGACTTTTGGACGGTGATTTGCGCCAACGTCACAGGGCAGAGCAAAATCTTCACGTCCTAGAACAATGGACCAAAGAGATGATCTTGGATGCTTCCAATACTACAAACGACGGTAGCCTAATCATGGACAATCACTTGACAGGACGCAGCGCGCAGTACTCCACAGTACCGCTGCTCCCTTGTCAGTACTCTCCTGAGCAGCTTCTGTGGCACGCATGGATCTTGTCTGAGTCTGTTCGTAGGACGTGGTGTGTTTCTGTGGGACTTCTATCAGGGTATGAGTTGCTTAAGACTGAAGCTGGACCCTGCCATGGGACTCTACCAATCACAACGAGAAAGGGTCTGTGGGAAGCAGAGTCGGCTTTCGTGTGGACAAAGATGTGCGCCGAGAATAATATTGGGTTCATGTGTAGAAACGATCATGAGAAGATGATAGCTGAAATGAGTGCGGATGAAGTTGATCCTTTTGCACTATGTATAATGGAGTTGGACATTGGGCCGGATAGGATGGCAAGATGGAAGAGTGGACATGGGGCTTAACAAGTCGGAGGCTTCACCTCATTTGTAAACATGGCCTGGACAAACCAGCCATACACATCTAGATATTATAGAATTATCGCATATCTAAAGATTAAAAATCCCTTTTCTCCTTGCGCGCACCTCCGCAGCTAGTGGCGGGCTGCGGGTTGCTTGATTACCACATCCTGCGGATGCCCGCAAGCGCCCGCAGGCTTAGTCAAACTAACTTCATCGGCCAGACATCTCCATAAAGGTATATAAATATGTCCAAGCTGCGACTCAATCGGACTCAACATCATCACCGTTCCAATTCAATCAATCACTACTCCAAATACTTCATCTCCAACAATTCATTCGCAATCATGGCTAGACAGTGGATTCTCAATGACCAGCTAGGCTTTGAGACCTCGCTCAAATACGAAGAAGACGTCCCCATCCCATCGAAAGAACAGCTCGGTCCTAATGAGGTCCTGGTGAAGCTGCACGCGGCCAGTCTCAACTATCGAGACATTATCATCGCTGGCCCAGGTGTAAGTTATGAGGATACAGGTACAGAAAGCCAGGCTAACTTGAGGCAGGGTATCAATGGCCCCATCACCCCGCCAGTTGTTCCTCTATGTGACGGTGCTGGCTCAGTAGAATTTGTTGGGTCGTCTGTCAAGAACTTCAAGCCCGGCGACCGCGTCATCACCTTTCCGGCCCCGAACGTGGTGGACCAGAAAGGAAGTGACGGTCTCTCAAGTATAATTGATGTTCAACCCATGCTTGGCCAAGGCACTCACGGAACCCTTCGTTCTGAGGGCGTATTTTCTGAGAGTGCTCTTGTTCACGCACCAGCATCACTGAACTGGCTTCAAGCCTCGACACTTCCTGTAACTTGGTTGACGGCATGGCACGCGCTCTCTGACCTGGACACAAAGAAGATCGGGCCAGAAACTTGGATCCTGGTACAAGGAACCGGGGGCGTCAGTGTTGCGATGCTTCAGCTCGCCTCCTCTCTCGGGGTGACTGTCGTCGCGACTACGTCTTCTCAAGAGAAAGCAGACAGGCTGAAGGCACTTGGCGCAAGTCACATTGTCAACTATCGTGAAAACCCTACTGGCTGGGGTAAGGAGGCACGAGCATTGACACCCAGTGGGGAAGGTTTCGACATGGTCGTTGATATCGGTGGCAACGAAACTCTTGGACAGTCTCTTGAAGCAGTGCGACCATACGGTTTTGTCCAAGTCGTGGGTGGCGTCGGAGAGCAGACTGAGTTTGTCCCTATGCTGGGCGCTCTGATGTACACGTGCACTGTTCGCGGGTTCTTGATGGGCAGCCAGAACCAGTATAAAGAACTTGTGCAGTTCATCGACAAGAAGAAGCTGAACCCAGCCATGGATGATGTGATCTTTGAGTTGGCAGAGGCTAAGGATGCTTATCGGAGGCTCAAGGAGAAGAAGCATTTCGCCAAGGTCATCGTCCGCATTGATCATCGGGATATTTAATAATGCGTTATCAGCTTTAGAATTATCATATTTCTATCGCCCACTCTACTCTTGTTTATTCAGATTATTAAATTAGGATTAAAAACTTTACGCACTAGGAGTGACAGCATACCGCCATTCTCCATAAATACCCACGAACCCTGTCTCCCATATTATTGTAGAGTTAAGATGAGCTTCAACTCCTTGATACTAACATTCTAATGCGTGAAACCGGATTTCTGCCGGGCCGACCGCCTGGAAATGATGCCCAACATATGATTGAACTGTGCTATTCGTTATTGTGAAAAGCTGACCCGTGATCCAAGACGCAAATGATGTCTTGGAATAGCAAATTGTATATCGGTTGAAATAGAAGTGCAGTCGACTTGCTAATCTTCGAACCGTTGATTACCACGACCTTGACTCTTCAGATCAATCTCGTCAAGGAACATTGAGGTCAACAATCCCAAGCCACCGAGGCCCGTCATGGTGTAGAAGATGGTCCGAAAGCACTTTAGATAAACGCCTAGAACCTGATCGAGAGTATACTGAGAAACATCCAGCGACCCGAGTTCTTTGATAAAGGCGACGGCGTTGGAGGCGTCGTCGAGAGGCGCTAGAGGACCTGTGAGTCGCAATGCCGTATCGTCGATGGACCTCGAGAAGACAGTATTGAAGATCGCGGATGCTATTGTCAGACCAATCAGGCCGCCAAACATGCGGATGGTGAGGAATTGTCCAATCGCGACGCCAGTGTCATCGACGTTCTTGACGCTGGCTTGCATGGGCAGAAGATTGAGTCGTAGGAGAGCAACACCTACTCCCCATATGACTGGAAGTCCAAAAAGCATCGACGATTGCGAGCCCAGATTGAAAAGAGCCAGAATTCCAGTTCCCAGCGTCAACAACACCCATGAAAGCCGCAAGAGCCATGTATAACCCCCAAATATGGGCACCATCATCATTGAAATGACTGCGACAAATACGCTGATGAAGCTAGTAGGCAGCAGAAACACAGCTGACTTGATTGCTGTTTCCAAGTACACCGATTGGTAGACCAGTGGTAAATACTGCAACAACGAGATAAGAATAGCTCCGTGAATGAAGCCTCCTGCCAATGTCATATTCGCGGTTTTGGAGTGGAAGAGTCGATGGGGCATGATTGGCGATGCGGGTTTGGCTTCGTAAAAGACGAAAACGACAAGTACTGCAACTCCCAAAAGCATGGGAAGAAGAGTCTGCCAGGAAGCCCATGGGAATAAGGATCCAGCCCAACTGAGCGGTAGCACAAGTATCGTGATACCAGTAACGACAAGGCCCATACCGATCCAGTCAAGGCGTTCGATGTTGCTAGCTAGTGATGCATCGAGTGTGACCGGGCGAAGCTTGAGGAAGAAGAATAACAACGGCGCACCGACTCCGAGGATCGGCAGATTGATCCATCCAATCCATCTCCAGCTGGCATAAGTGGCAAAGAGTGCACCGACGGAGGGCCCAAGAATGTTACCGACCGCGTTAGGAATACCCATCAAGCCAAGATATGTCGAACGTTCCTCGAGCGTTGTCATGTCGGCGAGAATAACTTCAGTAAGCACGTCAATGCCTCCGCCACCGAAGCCCTGAAGTACTCGACCGACGATGATGGTCTTCATGTTTTGTGCGACAGCAAAAGTGATTGATCCCAGGAAAAATAGGATGATGCATATGTACAGGGGCGGCTTTCGACCGAAGGCGTCGGAGATGCTAGCCCAGGCTGGTTGCATCACTAAACCGCATAGTGTGTAGGATAAGTTGGCCCAGAAAGACTCTAAACTTGTGCCTTGGAGATCATTGGCTATGGACTACGCATCAATCAGTTATGAAATTTGCAGATCAGATGGAATTTGACTTACAGGAAGAGCAATGCCAAGCGCCGTGGCATCCACTTGAAACACGAAAAGGGTGATGGCGAGGCCTATGAAAGCGAGTTTGAAAGCCATAGACTTCTTTTGTTTAGGCTGGTTCTCCTCGCCATTCTCAGGCAGTGTTTCCGTCTTATCAGTTTGAGGTTCTGGCTCTAGGAACTTTTCTGTTTGGGCTTCGGCATTTGGGTGTGGTTGCGCTGTCGAAACAGCGATCTCCGCGTTATTGGTCCTAGAGGCTGGCTGTCCCATCTTGTCTATCAGACTGCAATTGTTTGATAAAATCAAGAAACAAAATTGACGCCAACCCAGCTCCTAAGAATGATTCGAATATGCCACGGAATCGAGGAGGAATCCTTCGAAGGACCTAACTGATTTGTCACGTGCCAGAAACATGGTGCTTACCTAGCGTAAGGAGTCATGTTGGAAAAGTGAAAATAAGCGAGCGAGACGTTTTGAGTGGTTGCTGAATGGAATAAGCTCCACCGATCTTGGAAAAGTGAGAATAAACGAGCAACGCGTTTTGAGTGGTCGATTGAGTCGCTCTCCAGTATGCTACCCTCGTGCTTACTGTTATTCCGTTCCGTAAACTGCTCTAAGCAATATTGGGAACCAAAGACGTGACGAAGCCGGTTTGGTCTGTTGAGACAGCCCCTCTATTTTCATGTCCCAACACGTCCAACTTCACTAACCCAACGAGAAGACTTCGGCCCGGTTTAAAAGACCAAACGCGTTACTCTCTGTATCTTGCCCCACAGATTACTTAGTTCCGCACGTAACTGTCGATATGGGTCTCGTATCTTCAAAACCACAAAACGTGCTTTCGTCATCAACCAAGTCGAGGCGTGAGGGAGCCTATGCCCTCGTCACTGGAGCTACCTCGGGCATTGGCCGCGACTTGGCAAACGAGCTGTGTAACCGTGGACTGAATGTCATCATCCATGGTCGAGATCCCGAGCGATTGAAAGCTGTCGAGACGGAACTTCGAGACCGGTACCCTTCATGTGAAGTCAAGCATCTTCTCCTCGACGCCTCCACAGCTTTCACGGCGTCCGGCGAGGCCAACAATGAAACAAAGGCATCTCTGGAATCGATCAAGGACTTGAATCTCAAAGTCTTGGTCAACAATGTTGGTATTGGACACAATCCCATCAAAGACTTTGTTGCCTTCGAGGAGCAGACACATACACAGATTACAAAGCTCATCAATGTAAACATTTCCTTCATGACTTTACTCACACATACGCTATTGCCAACCCTTAAACGAAACGCTTTGCCCGAAAGCCCAAGCTTTATCATCAACGCTGGGTCACTTGCAGAGCTAGGACTCCCTTGGGTGTCAGTATACAGCGGGACAAAAGCCTATGTTACGGGTTTCAGTAAAGCACTTGACACCGAGTTGAAGGGAGAGGGCTGTCATATCGAAGTCGTCTCTTCACTTATCGGCGACACCGATAGTGATGGACACAAGGTTGGGACGAGTCTCTTCACGCCGAGTTCTGAGGCCATGGCAGGTATGATTCTTACCTCAACGGCATCATCTAGAGCTGTAGTACGGATACCGTACTGGGGTCATCTAGTTCAGCTTTGGTTGTGTAGAATCCAGCCGTATCGTCTCTTGCAGAAAGGTATGATCTACAACATAACGGATCTTCGGGAGAAAAACGGACTTGCGACGAAGAAACAATCATGATGAAATTTACATGTAGGCCAATCTCACCAACGACTGTCTATAGCAACTCCTGAGCGACTAGCGTAGATATCTAGGAATAAAGAATAAATTACAAAGCTATTTACGTCAGTTCACCTGGCTAAACCCACCGCTAAGTTCCAATTAATATAAGCTCATAGATGCTATGAGTTTGTCTATCCCTCCCCCAAAATACTCATCTGGTATATGATATTCTAGCGCCTTTGTTCCTGCGCTTGTATTATAGATTGCTCTTTCACACTGCACCCCGTCTTCCCTAAATGTCTTGAGCTGGGTAATAATCTCCGCCATAACCTGGGCATCATATAAGCCCTCTCTCCTCTGTGATGAAGCAAGCATTTGGGCGGCTCTGTTAATGATAGCCTCATCAGAGCACTTAAGAGCCAATCCAAATACAGGAGCTACAATCCCCGTTTCCAATGAAAAGTTGCGTCGTGGGCTTCCCGTTGCATTCGCAGATGCGTTCGTCTCTGTTGTATGTTGAAGCAGCGATTCCGCCAGGTCAAGTATCATTTCTGCGGACGGGTTCGGTGACACCCCGAAGATATCGTCGTTCCTCGGAAATTTTGATTCCAAGATCATTCGACAGACGTGAAACTGAACAAGAAGTGTTCGATAACCGTGCAAATTTAGATCATCATGCTGTCCTTCGATCCAGAAGTCGTCTAAGGCTTTACCCCAGGCAGTATAGCCTTGCATCAACGCCTCTCTCTCCTGTAGAAGAAGAGAAGGAAGTGACTCTTTTGGTTCGTTATGTAGATGGGCATTCTTGTTAACGAAATGGTATAGCCAAGCCTGAAGTCTTATGAGACTTTCTTGGGCGTCTTCAAGCCGGGTAAAACGTTCCTCAGAGGGCGATGGGTCGCGACTTGTCTCGTCTGATTTCCATGGTGGGAAAATCAAGAGTGGTGAGCGATCGTCTTCGAAGAAGCTGGCTTGCATATCCAATCGTTCGAAAATGGCAGACAGCTTCTTCATGTCGTCAGGCTCAGATTCCTTTCCAGCCTGCTCTTGTTGAGCAGACATCAGCATCTTGAGACCATTGCTAAGATGTTGCAGAGCAGTATCACGATCGCCAAGGGCACTTTCGCAGCAGTAGAATATGATGCAGCAAATAAGTACGGTCTTGAGTGTTGCGTCCGTCGGTTGCCCAAGCCGTCTTCTGACGGCACGAAGGGCCTTGCCATACTGAGTTAAAGTATCGACATTCCTCACCAAGCCTTCTTCTGAGTTAGATGTAATGTAGTTCAGATGAAGTGAGCTCATGGCAACGAGCGCTTGTCGTATTACTTGGTCTTGGTGGCTTTCTTGAAGAACAGTCTGGGACCAAAAGTCCGAGGTCAGAAAGCCCGAAATGTCGTTCGAACCTTGCACACAGAAATAGTGAAGTAGTCGCCGGTCTTTCTGGCTTCCGGGGACCCTGAATGGGATTGCGTAGCTGCTAATGGACAGCTGGGCCATAGCAGATGATCTCGCGAGCTGGTATTTACTGCTCGTAGAGCCCGTGGAGATCGTGTCTGTTAAATAGCCGTCGCATTTCCAACCAGACTTGGTACATTTGACACATGCTGGTCTCGCCTCGTCGCACTTGACTCTCCTTTTTCTAACGCTTTATTAGCCGCGCAACTTCATAGAAATGATGCGTCGCTTTGATGTCAGAGCCGAAATACTTACCGACATGTCTGGCAGCCAGTCCGCCTCCTAGGGGCGCTAGACCTGGTCATTTGAAGCGTTGAAGAGGGATTGTTTGAGGCCATCTTGGAGTGTTTCTGCCTTTGGGACGGAGAAATTACGGGTAAGCACTATTTTAGCAGTGGAGGCTGAGTTGTGATTCGTCGTTTCATCCGAGGCTGAGTGAAGCCGTATTTCGTTTCTGGGTAAAATTAATGCGCATAGCCGGTTCTTGACCGTACAGAATTAAAAGGTAGGCAGTGCAATAGTGAAGATGCATTTTGCAGTTGACTCTCTGCCAGAGTGATGAACCTCACAGGGGATATTATCTTGTCTCTAGCTAGCTGCATACAGTAGCTAAACCCCCTGTAGTCAGAACTCGCTTACGGGAGGCAACCAACCAAACAAGCCCCACTGCCGACAGACAAGTGTCGCAATGGACATTTCCAACGTTAAATTGGAAGACTTCTCTGGTTCTGGTGGAGAAATTCACTCATTATGTGGATCCTTTAACAGGCTAGCTAGGCTAAACGTAGTGGTGCTATGTCGAAACACCATGTATTAAGCAAAATATCCTACGACTACCTACCGAGACATTGTGTAACTCTGTTGCTGTTGTTGGTTACACAATATTGATTCTATTTTCTTAGTAGCAGTTTAGTCAGCGTTGGTGCCTGATTTATGGTCACATGAACTTAGGGCTGAAAATCAGGCTGTGCGAATTGTTTTTACCCTCTTCATCTCACTCAACCAGCGACACGCGACCCCGGCATGGACTACAACATAAACATAAACATAGAGGAAAATGCCGACGCAATTCTTCGCGCCTGCACCTATCATCGGCAGGAATTCGATAGAGTCTTAGTGCGGACTCCTGATTCGAAGCTTCGGGCACCTTTCCTGTCAGCAACTTTCGAAAACCCAGTTCCTTCAGGACTTGGCGCGTTGGGCCGCTTCCCCGAAGAGTTGATACTACTGATACTACGTGAGCTCGACCTCGTTTCGTATCTTCGATTCCGTCGCGTCAATAATCGTGCTCGCAACATTGCAAGTTCATCTCGTGAATACAAGGTCGTTGTCAACTATGGCCTTGAAGGGCTGAAACCGCTACTCAAGACTGGAGTGGGACACCTCTTCACCGTCTCACACCTCTATCAAACTCTTGTTAACCCCAAATGCAAATTCTGTGGCAAATTCGCACCTTTCTTGTATCTCATCACCTGCCAAAGATGCTGCTTCACCTGTCTACAAATTTCAGACGATTTGCGTGTCCTATCTATTCCAGTATCGACCGCTTTCTCCAAACTGGTGGAGCGTTCTAAGGATGAACTCGAACAAGCTTTCGAACCAAAACTACGCGTCGTGTACGGCAAATACTCACTCGAGGCATGGCCCAAGGTCAAGAGGCCTCGGTATCTGATCCAGAAAAACCGTGTGCATGACATCCTCACGTCTCTCGGTGTTAGTCAAGAAATTGTGAGCCAAGCTTTGGGTGGCCATATATGGCCA
>JAASAY010000507.1:0-80649 GCA_014822085.1 Fusarium stilboides
CTTTTCCATCCTCTAGGATTGCAACCAAAGTTGGCATCGAGTCCCCATCATGACCAAACAAAAGCATGTGGTCTTCGACGTCGTCGGCACTTGCGTGTCATTCGATGCCTTCTACAACGGCATAGACCGCGTCATTGGCGAGAAGCTAGCCGCCAAAAACATCACAGCCAATGCATTCGGCTATACTTGGATGACGGCAGCCGAGCTGGAGTTCACCTTTCTCTCCGTTTCTGAGCGCCATCGTCCCTACAAGGACGTCCTGCGCGCCTTATTCTTCCGCACGCTGTTCATGGTTGGCGTTGCGGCACCACGGGAACTCGCCACAAATGCAGAAAGGGACGCCTGTGTCCAGGCATATTCGGAGCTCGAGTTGCGACCCGGAGCGAAAGAGTGCTTTGCAACGTTAAGAGACGCCGGCTTTACAGTGTGGTGCTTGACAACGGGCGATGCCAAGCGTGTGGGCGGATACTTTGAGCGCGCTGGCGTTGATATGCCTCTAGAGAACCTCATCAGCTGCGATGGACAGGGCGTGGCCAAACCAGCATTGGCTGCGTACAAGCCAACACTGGCTCGGTTTGCACCCGATGATATCAAGTGGTTTGCTGCAGCTCATATGTGGGACGTGTCTGCTGCAGTCAAGGTTGGGTTCCGGGGTGCTTATTGCACCATATATGAACAGGATCCCTGCGCCGAGATATTCGATGCCCAGATGGAGGTTATGGCTGACACGCTACCAGAGATGGCAAAGGGAATTGTAAAAGCATCGCTTTAATTTTTGTCTTTTTTACATAAGCTACATCAACCTCGTATTAATGGAACTTGCTTCCAGTGCCTAGTTTCCTCCGTGAGGGCCTGTGATAAATTGTCCAAGTATTTCGGTCTCGGTCTGGGTAAGCCATCCATCAGACGGAGAGAGAGTTTCAGTGCCAAAGATGGGTAGTTGAAGTAGAGGATCAGCCGCGGGGTCATAGCCACTGAAAAAGTCCATACTAGACAGGGCATCAAGGTCTACGGGCGGCCAGCCGGACACGGAGTCTAAGTCTGCTTGGCCACCTGGGGCATTCGGAGCCGCAGGTGTAGTAGCATCATGTACATTCTTGCCTGCCAAGTTGGCCCCCCAGCTGCGGAATGCTTCATATTCCGAAACGGGGTGTCCTTGGTTATGGCTGCCCTCATCGTCCGGTCGTGCTCCAGCGTGCAAGCGAGCAAGCGCACGCTCAAGCGACTCGATCAAGGAGACCTCAGACCGCGCCGACTCCCCAGCAGCAGACATTTCCCGTATCATCTCCAAGCCCTCACATAACGACTTCCGGAACTCGTCAGAGAAATTGCGGATCGAGTAGGCAATCAGCACGAGCAACGATGCCCGACACGCGCTGTATTCGGGATACGAGGCCCGGGCGAGACCAATCCCGCTTGACTTTAGCTGCTGGCAGATATCAAGGGCTTCTGTTGCCGCTTTTATGCAGTCGCTTATCAGCTCTTGTCGCCTAGACACTGGTTTCGGGGCACTTCTTTCGTTGACCCCAGGGCTGTTTTCGGGGACGGATGGGCTTGTGGCAGAGTCTTGTGTTTCTCTCTTCAATAGAAAGGGCCTTCCGACAAACATGCGCACTAGGCAGTAATCAAGTCTGAGGTGCATTGCCGCTCGGAACTGCGTCATTTTTGGTTGCGCATTCACGCCGATTGCATCCGGAGGGAGAGACTGCCACCATGTTGTCAAGCCGTCCTTTTTGGCCACAAGCCGCGATACAACTGTGACTATCTCTTGCTTTCGACAGTTTCGCAAGATGCTTCTGTATGGGTGTTAATCATAGGGAAGTTTATTGCGTCTCATGCGTGAAGTTTAGGGCTTAACTCACATTTCGTGATACAAGTCTTCGAGGAAGTACATCAGCTGTACAGAGACTCGAGTATAAGAAGCTCGTTTCCGCCAGTCCTCTGATTGCAAACCGTCCTGATGCATGGGCAAACTGGCATCGATATTTGACCGAGACACTGAGATAGGCCGGCCATGGAAAATAGATATTTTTCTTCTCTCTTGTCAGCGGAATACGTGATGCATCGCAGTCTGTGAAGCCATAGCCTACCTTTCCAACACGTAGGTCGTCCACCAAACGCGATTGCGAGTTTCGATAACGCTTGCGTTAAAGGCGCTGTTGCTGCATTTTCGATGCATACCGTTCTGTATCCCCAGTCTGGTAGCCAGGTTAATGTAGATAAACCCCAGGCCAGAAGCGTCAATCGGTAGGGAATAGTATCCAAACAGCAGGCATGCCTGCACACTTTCGAGGGACGAGATCTCAATGATCTCGGGGAGCAGCCGGATTGCTTGTTGGTAAAACATGGCGCCTATCTCTTCCTCCAAGAGGCCTGGCGTCGAGTTGTTTTCAGGACTCTTTGTATGTTCAAGATGGGCGTATTGTGTTCCAATGGCAAGAACTGTGAGGAGAATGCTGACCGTCACTTCACCACCAGCTTGGGCCAGACTCTTGGGGCTCTTATATAGCAGAGCTAATTTCCCGAGAACCCAGCTTTCTTCAATAAAAAAGAGATAGCTCTCTGCGAACTTAAAAAAGACTGTCACCAGGAAGTTTGATATGTTGCTGGGGGGGAACGATGATATGGCTTCCGATAAGTGATTATTCCCAGCACGTAGATGATGGGCACGCGGAAAAGCGGATGCACAATCATCATCTCGACTATTGCCTTCCTATATATTGTTAGTTATCGACGTATGAGTAAGAAGCATTGCTGTTTAGTGGTGAAACATACTCGGCGGGTCTCCGGCTCTTGGATCTGGCTCTCAATCAGGTTTTTGATCCGCATGGAGAAGTTCCAATACGAGAATTCCCCCGAGAAATCTGTCATGATTTAGTAATCGTGCTCAGTGCAAGTGAAATAAAAGGTCAACAAACGAGCTGTCGTATCTCCGACTGGTTGCATTGTACACGCCTCATCGTCGATTTCCAATGCCTCCAAATTGACTTCCAACCCTTCCGAATCCCTCGGGCCACGTAATGCCGGATTCAGGCTCTGATGGTCGGCTTCAAGTCTGTCTGCTATATTGGAAAGGTTCTCGGTGTCAAGCGAGATTCCCGGCATGGTGTGCCGCAATATCCGCTCCATGTGTTTCGTACGTTCAATCAGCTGGCTCACATCTGGTCTCCGACGGCTTTCTCTGGGAGGTGTCAGAGATGCTCTCGACGGTCGTCAAAGCTGCTCACCTCGGAACGTAGGCACGAAACTCACGAGGTTTTGGGGTCGGATCTGTGTATCTACATTGTCGCTGGAGATGGGAACACCTCCGGCACGGGACGCCACCCTCGCATTTCTCTTTCAATCGACGGCATTCATCGCACCTATCGCATCCAGCATTAGACGAACTGGGTATAAATCCCTCCCTGGCATGTCTAGGATCTTACGCTCTGGAGACACGTCTCCGATGCTCCATAACCACTAGGTCTGTACCCGACGGTTGCGTATTAAATCAAGTAGGGAGTCTATTGTGAGATAAGGGGGGTTGGACAAGTCTGAATGCATGTTCCCCAATGTTGGCCGGGAGTTAATTACCTACCTGTAGCTTTCTGTCACCCCGCTTTTCCAGCAGCCATCCCAGGATAGTTAGTAAGTATATAGTGGCTTATCTTTAGAAAGGTAGGCTTAAGATAAGATAGTAAGTGGTTTTAAAAATAAATATACCTCCAAACATTGCCCTGGACAATGATCATGCCCTCGGCGCATGCCAGAGAAACCACAAAATGTTGCAAGAAAGGACTCACGACTAGCTCTTACTAATTTTCGACCAAATGAAAGACGATATACAATGAAGGTTGCTAAGCTTCGAGAAAACCAGCTTCAAACTGGCGGAAACTTGACCTGTTTCTCAAGGACGAAAGCTTCATGAAGCAACTGAGTAAACTACATGAGATATGTTTGTTGGCATAAAGGTTCAGGAAAATCAGCAGAGCATGAGACTTTTGGTGCGAATCCAACAGATTGCCGAATTCTCCCTTATCAATGTCGTGGACTCTAAGATAAGAAAGCGAACGGTTCAAAGTCTACCCGACGGACAATTAGTTGTTCCAAGCTTCAGTCGACGGTCTGAAACATGGCCCACCGGACGTTAACAAATGTTGCGGAGTCCGGTCCGGAAGTGAAACTTTGCTGGTAAACGGGCTGAATTCCGCTTGCGGATTTGGCTTGTGGGTTCAGCCGAGGCTCCGGCTCTGGATTAATCGCTAACCCAAATTTCTTTACCAATCTCGAGTGGCGATAGTTGGATTACATATCAATGGCTTGTATTGAGACTCTATTTACATAAAGTCCATGAGCCTCAATTTTGCAGAACAAAGCATTATTCCAGTTAACCTATCGCTTCTCTTCAGCAGCCATAAATATGGCATCCGAAATGCTTGCGGTCACCGCGCCGACGTATACCGACCCATCTCGTTACGAACTTTCCAAACTACCTCGTCCAACGATCACTGAAGGAACGGACGTACTTATACAGGTTCATGCGGCGAGTATCAATCCTGTCGATGTGAAAAAGGCCGACGGTGTCTTCAAAATGGCAGTAAAGGAAGAGTAAGTTAACCTAAACCAGTTGCTTGAAAACACTATCTAATTTCGAACCAAAGGTTTCCGTACAAAATCGGTTACGATGCTGCAGGCGTGGTTGTAGATGTCGGAAAGGAAGTCAAGGGCCTCAAAGTTGGCGATGAAGTCTATACGCGATTGCCAGAAGTCAGCCGAGGTAATGCGAAGTGATCTAGAAATTTTTAAGTGAGATGTGACTAACTCAATTACCTACCTAGGATCATGGAGTGAATACGTAAAGTGCTCCGAGCGTTACGTTTCCCTCAAGCCGAAGAATCTGTCCTTTGGTGATGCTGCGTCACTACCTCTTGCAGGCGTTACGGCATTGCAAGTTTTCAGGCAGTACAAAGGCTCACTGGAGGGCAAGACGGTGTTTGTACCTGCTGGATGTAAGTCGTTGCCCGTATCCATTTACTTGCCAAGATTGCTAACAGTCGACCTATTCAGTAAGTGGCACAGGAGCACTTGCATGCCAGCTAGCTAAGAACGTATTCCACGCCGGCAAAGTCATCACGACTGTCTCAACATCCAAAATCCTGCAGGTCCCAAAGTTTCTCGGCGAGGGTATTGTAGATCAGAGTAAGTCTCATGCCGTTCTTATAGATTTTGCTAACCTTGCCGGATAGTTATCGACTACACTAAGCAGAGCCCTTTGGAAGTCATTTCCCCACGCTCAGTGGACTTTTGCTTTGACACGACTGGCCAAGCTATGGAGTTCCTCTCCCTCATGGTCCCTTCCACAAGCATGATTGTGTCCATTTCTACAAAGCCGTCTGCTTCAACACTCCAGGGATCGAGCGTCATGCAGCGACCCGACAACCCGCGAATACCATTTGTTGGACGAATGTTCCTTGATGCAGCAGATGCCCTGCGGAAGGCTCGAGCATGGCGTTGGGGTGTAACATATATGTATCTCTTCCTGAGCCCAAATCGAGAGGGTTTGGATAAACTTACGAGGTACGTAGAGGAGGGACACTTGAAACCAGTGGTGGGCGCCAGAGTCAACTTGAGGGATATAGGCGCGGTGAGAAAAGCGTGCGAGTTGACCTACAAAGGCAAGGGTGGAGTAGGCAAGACTGTATTTAATGTTATCCAGGACTAACTAAGGCTGGAGATGACTGTGTATGTATTGTAAATAGTATATCAGATTCGTACCACATTAACTTCGTCGAAATAACCTATATAAAAAGCTTTTGGGCGTGTCTGATACATAAAAAAAGTGAGAATCGTGCTAGATCCATATCCATTGATTAATGGTGATTGAATGCAATTACAGCTTTGACTTCAGAAAGCTTAAGTCTCGCGGGCTGACCACTTCAGCCTTGATCTCCTCTCTTGATCTTCCCACATCTGTGCGCACGAGTTTCGAGTAAAGCTGCTGAATTCTTTCTGTTAGCGGACCTCTCTTACCATCCCCAATTGTTCGCCCATCAATCTCCGTAACATGTATCTGTGAAGGAAATGTTCCGGTACAGAATGCCTCATCTGCACCATACGTCTCAGTAAGTGTAAAGTCGAGCTCCCGAACAGTGATGCCGTTGGCACGGCATACATCGATTGTCTTTTGGCGTGTGATTCCTTGCATTTGGTTATCCTTGGTAGGTGCCCAGACTTCATCGCCTCGCACAATGAAGAAGTTGACTGAATTGCAGGTCTTGACAAAACCACGTAAATCAAGCATAAGAGCTTCGTCAACATTCATGACGTTGGCGCTAATGCAAGCTTGGACATCTGTAGCTTTTGAGATGTGATTCCACTGTTCATCCTTGACGTCAGGCGGACCACGACGAACCCATGTTGTTGCAAGTCTCAATCCTCGAGACTTGGAGTTAGGATCCACGGCTTTGGACTCGGGAATGATAACAATGAGAGGGAGACCAATGTTGACGCGAGGATTTTGATATGGTGTGGCCTTCAATCCTCGGCTCACAACAAGTCGGATGTGAACATGCTCATCTTCAGCCATGTCATTTGCGTCAAGCGTTTGGTGGATCAAGTCCAGAAGATTTCCTTTCGAGAGACCAAGATCCATGTACATGGCTTTGGCTGATTGGAACAAACGGTTGATATGCTCTCGGGCGAACTGCACGCGGCCTTTGTTGGCGCGGATGCCCTCCTTGGTAGAATGTCAGTTGTCGAATAGATATTTGGCACGGTCTTGACTAACCCATATACCATCGCCGATGAGAAAATTTGAATCGAAAACTGAGACGACAGCTTCTGATCTGGGGACTAATTTGAAGTCTCCGGTGACACCATCACGGATTCCAACCTTGACAGTTAGCGAAGTGCTATACTTATAAGCCGTCAACTATTCTTTGACTTACTCGAATGGAAGCATTCTTGGCATTTGGCACCGAGGAGTGAGTAGCGCCAGAGCCCTTGGCTTGTTCTTTTTGGGAGTTTGTCATCTTGCCTATCCCGGTGATAAACGATCTATGTATTGACCACCGTGTCGTGATTTCGATAGAGAATGGTTTAATAGTTATTTATATGCTCCGTGCAGACTTTGAGCGAAGCTTCGGTGTCCTCGGTTGATTCAATGGGTATTTGATTGGGCTCGGGGTCCACCGGGCGGTACATTCGGTCACCACCGAGCAGACTTTCGGAGGTTCAATTCGGGCGCTGGCTTTCCTCGGACTATCAGTTCAGCAGAAGATAAGGTGGAAACTAGCCAAGCCTTAAAATCATCTGATTCAGTCGCCTTTTCGTTCAAATTAGCTTATCTAGTCAGAAAACTATCCACTGCAACTTGACGTGATAACAAGGCCGCTGGATCGTCATCGGTATCAACTGTGGTTCGTTCGTTATCATCCCTAAAGGCGGGGTGATAGGCTTGAGCGACCCCAAAGTAGGATAGTGGTCTCGGTGGCGCCCGAGTAGCGACCTCGGTGCTGACCGAGTGCCTCGATGTATACCGAAGGGCAAAAAACTACAGCTATGAACTCCCCGTGCTAGCAAAAGTCGCCCCCACTCAACCCGGGGAGATGGTAAACTAACTTTGTAGCAAGGAGAGGGCGAAGAATCCATAAAGCTGACCTCGAAGCACCCAAGATCGTCGGCCTATCTCCCAAGCTCAGCTGTTCTCTGGTCTGACCCAATCGTACATTTCGAAGTCATGTCACTCGACGGAAAAGCTGACCGCGCTCCGGTCAAGGACGTTGCCCAGTCTACTACTTCGGACCACGATCGGGACGTGGGCATGGAGTTGACCAAAGCCCAGGCCAAGCGTCTTCTTCTCAAGACGGATTTGGTCGTTATGCCACTTGCTGTCTTGAGTATGACTCTTGCATTTTTGGACAAGGTAATTCTGATCGTCTGATGACATCAATTTATCGCTGACTCTCTATTAGAACGCTCTAGGATATGCCGCCATCTTTGGTATCAAAGAGGATGCCCACCTCAAAGACCAAGAGTACAGCTGGCTCAGCAGCATCTTCTACTTCGGTTACCTAGCTATGGAGTTTCCCAATCTTTGGCTCATGACAAAGATCCCGATCGGCAAATACGTCGGAGGTTGTCTTGTCTTATGGGGAGCCTGCCTTTGCTTCATGGCGGCCTGCCATAACTTTGCTGGACTGGCAACTATCAGATTCCTCCTTGGTGTCTTTGAGGCTGCCATTCTTCCATGCATGATGATCATCAACTCCATGTGGTACTTGCGAAACGAGCAACCTCTTCGGACTGCTTTTTGGTACAATACTTTTGCTGGTGTTTTCGGCGGCATCTTGTCCTACGCGATTGGAAAGATCAACGGCTCACTATCAACCTGGAAGGTCAGTTCCACACTCTTGTGTTCCAAAAGTTGGTCATATACTAAGATTAGTGTCTGCAGTACATCTTTATTATCTACGGAGCCGTTACTGTTCTCGCTGGGGGTCTTGTCTTCTTCGGCCTTCCAGACACACCCTCCCAAGCGTGGTTCTTTACGGCAGAGGAAAAGAAGCTGGCATTGATTCGTCTCGCGCCCAATCAGACCGGCGTCGAGTCAAAGAAGGTTCGTCTGCAATTATCGCTTGTTGTTTTTTGGGTTGGACACTAACGTGGCTTCAGAAATTCCACCCTGCTCAGATTCTAGAGTCTCTCCGTGACCCTAAATGTTATTGCATTTGGCTAGGCGTATTTGGCTATGCCATCGCAAACGCAGGCATTACGAACTTCAATCCTCTTATTATTTCCGGCTACGGCTTTAGCAAGACAAAAACTGTCCTGATGGCCACTCCCCAAGCGGCTGTTGCTATGATCAGCCAGGCAATTCTTACTACCATTGCCTTCTTCGTGCCTAACTTGCGGTGCATATTCTGGATTGGGGGTGCGTTGATTGGTCTGGCTGGTGCCGCTATGGTGCACTCTCTTGATGCTACAACTCAGCGAGACGCCTCTTTGGCTGGTGTCTACTTGATGGGCTTCTACAACGTTCCTTGGGTCTTTTTGCTCAGTCTTTCTTCGTCTAATACAGCGGGGGCGACGAAAAAGAGCTTCATGGGTATTTCTATTGCAATTGTCTATGGTATGTATAACTCTTTTCTCTTTGATGATCTGGGGTGTCGCGTCGAGGTCAGTTTCAATGCTAACTGTTGGTCATAGCTGTTGGAAACATCGTCGGTCCCCAATTCTTTCTCGACAAGCAGGCGCCTACATATGGTCTCGGCATTGGCGCGATGCTCTGCGCATTTGCATTGATGGCAACTACTGGTCTAGCCTACTACATTCTTTGTGCTACTGAGAACAAGAAGCGAGACAAGCAGCACGGCAAGGCTCACGATGATACTGATGCTGGATTGGAGGCAGATAGGAATGATCAGACGGATTGGCAGAACCCCAACTTCCGTTACACGTACTGATGACTTGTCGTGTCACAACCGGGGAAATTTGAGCGTTGCTTAGATCCTTTTAGAAAGTTTCATAGTAAAATAGTTTGTCTAAATTATGACTCCTGTAATGATAGCTATTGCACTGATTGAGTGGTGAATCGACATTGCTGGGATATTGAGACGATCGGCATTAGTCCCCGAGCGACAACTAATTATCATATGACGCTTGTCAAGATGCAGACCATGTGCATACCTTGCAACCATATTTTGCCATAGATATGATTTGTAGCAGGTCAACCGATACAATTTGGTGTTGGTCATTGAGTTCCAAGTTACATTTCGGATGATGCCGAGCAAATTTCGAAGCGGTGCTTGCATAATTCCGACCCTCCCTTCTCGCTTGAATTAATGAGTTTGTGTGTTTGTTTCATAATGATGAACCAGGCCCCTGAATTATTAGAGATTAATCTTTAATTTCCATATTGCCTGTATTGTCCGGGTGGCGCTTAATAAATTAACGGGCCTATATAAAAGAGAACCAATTAGAATATTGCTTATGGCAGCTAAAAGTCTAGCTGGGAGACTATTTAAACATCTAGCCATATTCGATCTTAGCAGCCCTCATAGGTTAATTTAAATAAAGCTCATTCTCCCACTTTGGCTTCGGTTTCTCAGTCCTTATTTAAGCCGCTCATTTGTTGGTGACCTGTTCATTCTATTCATTAACTATGCGATCATTCTTCCCTTTAGCTGTAGCGACTTTTGCTAGATCTTTTGACCTTGTGGTCGCTGGCCCTTGTCGTCCTGCCTCTAGCTCTACAGCGGCCGTCAAAACTACTCTGACATCCACTTTTGGATCCTTCGCGGCGCTGTCCACTGGCACTTCTCTAGCCACGGATTCCACTGAATTTACCGTCTCGACTGGTACCACCGAGACTTCTCTCGCTACGACAGCCGAGTCGACTACAGATGTCTCCACCATTCTTACTATTTCTAAGACAACCACTACTGAGACGTCGATCGCTACACCAACCGACACCATCACCATCGAGTCATTTCTGACTACAGCTACTGAAACGACTGTTTCTAAACCCTTATCCATTACGGATGTGTCCGCCCTCGCTACATCTTCTGAGGCAACCAGACGTGATGCGTCGCTAAATCCATCCACCGACATCTTGACCGAGTCAACTCTCGCTACCATGACAGATGCATCCACAACTACCACTACCGAGACATCAGCCGAGGCCTCCACCACGACAACAGCTCTTGTAGAACCTCCACGCTACACCAACCGCATCTCGAACGGCGACTTCAAAATTCCTCCAGGAAATGGTAAGGTGGTTCAAGACTGGGTAACCTCAGGCCTTGTCAGCTACTCCGAGTCCGAAGGCTACACGAATGGTGGTGGCGACGAAACCGGCGCCGTCTCCCTTACAACTCGAACGTTCTTGGGCGGCCGCATCCTCATAACCACAGAAGCCGTTATAACGCAGGAAGTTGCAATCCCGGGTGATAAATTTGCCGCGCGTCTTTTCTACAAGGTCGTCCCGCTTTCGCCTAGGTCATGTACGCTGAAGGTGGAATATGGCACGACAATCTTGGCAGAAGAGTTCATTACAGCAGCCAGCTCTATGCAGGGACAGTGGATCCCGCTCGAGAGCCAGGGTAGTCTATCGCGGAACAATGACTTTGTGAAAGTGCAGTTTGGTTGCTATGGTACCGTCGGTGAGAGCCGAATTCTAATCGATCAATTTGTGGTAAGCGATGAGGCTATGTTGGACGAGTTGGACCGTGTAGCATTTCGTTAAAATTAAATAATTATCTCATAGTTAAACTATATTAATTTGTTCTTTTATAGCAGCTATTATAACCCGCTAAGGGTTAATAATGTTAATAAGGGTTAAGCTTTACTTAAAATAATTTATTAAATATATATAAAACTAAACTTTAAGCTTTCTAGTTTTTTATATATTTTTTATATATTTTATAGCTGAAATAGCTCGATACCCCCGGGGTACTGATGTGGAGATTGAGGTTACAGCAATTGTCAATAACTAGTTTAACTGAGTGCTCTCGAAGAAATCACTCTCAGGGATGCTTTCTATGTATCTGACAAAAATATTCTTCTTTGGCCATGAGAGTCATAACTGGTCAATCAATACAATTTGGTGTCGGAGTAAGTAATTGAGCCCCGACTTACACCTCGGATGGTGCCGAGACATTTTCGGAACGGTGCTTGCATAATTCCGGCCCGCTATGGCGTCAGTCTTCCTTTTCTCCACTAGCCTCGGACAGGTGCGAGATATCTCAACTCGCTACTTTGCTCATACGCATCGATCAACCAAACCATTCAAGACTCAATTGCTCTAGTATACACCTACCCACATGATTTCAAGTCTCCAGCCCTCCGTTTCAAAAGCCTGTAATCGATGTCGTGCGCGAAAAGTAAAGGTCAGTCCTGTTCAAGAGAGATTTACCAGCCCTCGGCTCACCCCGAGACCCTAGTGCGACCTCAAGGTCCCGCAGTGTTCATCTTGTGTAAGACAGAATGAAGCATGTAATATCACGGACTGTGTCTCGTATCCTTATATCGTAGTGAAAGCTTTGCAAGACCAGATCAATGACCTTCAAGCACGTTTGCGCATGGCACCAGAGCCGAATAGCACAGCAATAGAAGCAGTGCCGGAGCCTGCAAATAGTAACCAAGGAGTACCAACCAATCTTCAGAAGGAGGCTGAAGAAGTCGGTTTTCTTACAACTGGAGGGTCGGATTTGTATTCCGGAAGTAAATATGGTAAGCTGTTATCGGTCATCCAACCTTGCTCTTCCGCCAGTACTCATCACTTTTCTCTAGTTGGGAGTGCTGCTGGATCAACTTTCGCCAGAATATTCTTCAAGCAACTCAATCTTGTCCCATCATGGACCGGTCAACAAGGCAGTAGTCTTGAGCAGCCTTTATCTGAAGCAGTCGCACCGCTTCCACCTCAACCTATCGCCCGGTCTCTTCTCAGCATCTATATCTCGCGAGTTCACATTTGGTGGCCATTCCTCCAGCTCCCATACTTGAGGAGGGTCTTTCAGCATATCTACGAAGAACCAAGACAATGCACCGACCAAGAAAAATTTATTGTCTTCGTTGTTCTTGCTTTGGCAAGTAGCCAACTCACTCTCAAGGACAGCCAATCCCCAGCAATGATGGATCTGAATGACTCGAATGCATACTTCCAAACGGCATTGCGCTTCTTCAGAAACTTTCATACCCATCCGCGCGACCTTTTCGGTATACAAGCGGTGTTACTACTAGCCATTTGGATGCTTGATTCATCTCGTAGCAGCCACAACAATGACCTCTGGCAGCTCAGCCGATATATCATGTCTGCCGCTATTGAGGCAGGACTTCACCGGCATAACACGGACTGGGGGTTTACGTCTGAAGAGCTTGAGATCAGAAACCGAACATGGTGGTGTGCCTACAACCTAGAACGGTTCGTTAGTCTTCCGCCGATGGCCCTGAGTATGGCTAACGGTGTACAAATAGACAAGTTGCCACTCTGACAGGTCGTGTGCTATCCATTCGCGATCACGCGATACACGCACTACTACCAAGTCCTTCTACTTTCGACAATCTCAGCCCTGTCGAAAGTTCTATAGCACCTATCTTTCACAGGCATAACGTCGAAGTCATCCGTCATATGATAACCCTCCGAAGAATCAGTGGCCGTATCCTAGAATCAATCTATATCGCTAGAGGACCAAACGGCACAGCTATGGATACCACCTTTCAGCAGATATGCACGACTTCAGATCAAATTCGACGGGACCTTGAGCTCTGGGAACAGCAACTCGAAAATATGGCCTTGAAGCCCTCTCTCGAGTACTCAGAGATGAAGATTGAGTATTGTCTTCTACAACTCTTGCTGCATAGACCGTCGCCTACTTTTATGGTCCCATCTCGTCAAATGGCGTCTTATTGTTCAAAAGCCGCTGCCACTGCGATGAACCAGTGGTCTAAAATTCTATCAGAGTATGGCATTTCGGCGGTTTGTAGGTGCTTTAGACAGCTTCATGATATCATCCTGGTTGGTTTAGCTGCTCTTTACTGTGATTGGTGAGTCAGTAACGGCCCCATATACCTAGGTGTGACTGACTTCTGAGCTTGACTTACAAAGTTACAGGCAAACGATGGCTCTATCCCAAAGTACTGATGGTACACAGAGGGTACATCGCCATTTCAATGACACTAGTACATGTTTAGACCTCATCAACCGTGGAATCTCACTTATGAAGGCCCCGTACCTCGGAAAATACCGAGATCTATTTCAGGCTGTGAGGAACAAGGTCTATGCCAAGACCATCTTCACTGGCATCTCTCCAAATGAGTCCACGACTATGAACTCGACTGTATCTCCTGGAGATGTTGACACCATGTCTCATAATCTCATATTTGATCCAGATGATATGATATACTCTATGGGTGATGGGGTGGAAGCTTACGTGAACCAAGTTAATGAGCTCTTGGATGGCGGCGGCTTTAATGTTGATGAGGCTCTCGATGCATGGTATGATGCTTTGATGGGGGAGATACAGAGCACTTAGAATCATAAACCAATTACTCATAAAGCTTGACACAAATATTGACTAAGTCGTGTTTTTATTAGACCAATGAAGCAATTACTAAGCTGTGGCAGATAAACTATAATACTGGTGCTTAGTGGGCAGCCACATCGTCCATCTTCCTCTCCCTGATCGCATTTGCGCCAACTGGAGCATCAGGGCCATCGAAAATCTCGGCAACTTCCTCCAGAGAGTATCCCTTGGTCTCAGGGAAGAAGAAATAGATAAGAGTCAAGTGGATCGCGATAGCAACACACCAAACGATGTAGTACTTCCAAGCAATTGCCTCCATAGCCACAGGGTTCGCAAAGGCATTGTAGACACCAGCCAGGTTACCGGTCAACTGGTAAAGCATAGCTGCCTTGGCACGTAGCGAGTAAGGTGTAACCTCCATGATGTATGTCGCACCGATGGGCGAACAAGCATGGTACCAGAAAGAAAAGACAAAGATCATAGCCAAAACAGCACCTGCGTACCCGATATGCTCAAAGTTGGCCTTCTGGTTGAGAGCAGAGCAGATAGTCCAAATGACATACGAAGCACCCATTCCCGACATACCGATGAGGAAAAGCCTCCGTCGGCCAAACTTGTCAATCAGAGCAGCAAATACAACAGCTGACAAGAATCCCCAAATTTGAAGACCAGCGTTGAGAAGGAGCTGAGTTTTGTGGTCGGTGATGTTGATCGAGTTCAGGACCTTGGAAAGGTAGTAAGATGTGAGGGCGTTGCCGGACCACTGCAACATGGCGGGAATGTAACAGGCGAGGAACAAACGGTGCCAGTTGCCTCGAGAGGAGATCCACTCGCCCCATCTGGACTTCTTTTGCATCTTCTCAATCTCGAGTGTCGCTGTAATCTCGGCCATCTCGAAGCGAGCGAGGCGGGAGTTGGGATCTCCATAACCATGCCACTTGACCAAGATCTCCTTTGCTTCTTCGTAACGACCCTTGTAGATCAGCCATCGAGGAGACTCAGGTGCGAAAAACACCAACGACGCCTGTATAACAGAAAAGGTAGCTTGCAGCAAACTCGGAAGACGCCACGCCCAGGAACTCTTCATCTGAAAGGTACCGTACGTGACCCAAGCAGCAATAATAGCACCAAGTGGCCACGAGACCATCATGAAAGATACAATCTTTCCACGGTGTGTAGGATATGTAACTTCAGACAGCAGAGGTGGAGCGGCGGTCGAGACGATTCCGAGACCGAAGCCGATGATGAAGCGAGACGAGACGAACATGCCGTAGTTGTGGGACCAAGTCTGGATGATTGCGCCGATGATGATGAGGAGAGATCCAATGAAAATGGGCTTTCGACGGCCGAGCCAGTCGCAAAGTTGGGAGGAAATGAGGATCGAGATGAGAACGCCACCGTTGGGTCCGAAAGTCATGGCCCCAAGACGCGTTCCCTTGGGTTCGCCGAAGAATTCCTGCCATTGAGGCAGCGATTGAGCGCCATTAAGCATGCTGGCATCGAATCCAGTCGCAGTCTGAGTCAATAGACCGCTCAGGAGGAGTAAGTTGAGCTTCCATAGTGTCCAGTCGGCGTACCAGGGCGGGCGGTCGTGGGGGATGACATCGTTGAGGACAAGGCCCTGGAAGTCATTGGCGTCCACGTCAGGGATGTGAGATTCTTCAGCGACCTGCTTCGACATTGTAAATAGTCTCTCAGAGAAATTGCCAATTGCTCTGATGAAGCTAAGTCATCTGGTATACCCACAGTCTTTATATCTTTTAGAGTTGTGGGGTATGGCCAAGAATGGCATTGACCACCGCGTACCGGCACATTAACCGAGGCGCTCTCGTACCATATGTCAGCAGATACCCCAAACATTTGCCCTGGTTTGAGTGTTGGTAGAGACTTAGCCCGATGCCCGATGCACAGTCTCCATCTTTACCCCGGATCTACCCCGGATTCGTGGTCGTCAAGAGGGAACGATTGCTCGTGCTAGGACAAGACTAGGATCCCCGCACGAGCATGTGCCTTGTATTTTTGCTTCGGGGGAATCGGAGCCGATGGTCGCGTTTACCCTGATTTGCTCGTTTGATTCATCCATTCCCGACTCGGCAGCGGCATAACCGTCGGACATCATTACCCCGGACGCTCAGCCGATAGATCTCAGACCATAAAGACTAAACAAGGAATTATGTTATATGTTATATGCAGGCGAATGTGTATACAAGATTTACTCAATGCTTATTGCTACGCTTAATTGAAGTCAATAGACAAGGTTCCATCATACCACCACATGGAGAGTGGATTTTGTGACACTCGCAGGCGGTCTGCTAAATAATCCGCACTTTGCCTAACTTTAGGATAAGTCGCTATAATAATTAAAGCATATTTTAGGCTATAAATATCCTAAAGTGCTTAAATTATTTTATTCCTTCTTACCTAAAGTTAGGCAAAGTGCCGATTATTTACTGACCCACCTGACTCGGGACGCATACAATTTCGTATACGGTTGGCGGAAGGCCGTTGTTGGCTCCCTTGTTTTATGGAGTGCGTATGATCCCATTGACAGAGCCTTGAGGTCTCAACATCCCAGCAACAACCAACAAGACGGTGTGATCATCAACGCGTGCACACGCCGCACGAGAGCTGTGACAAGCGGGCTCTGTCCTCCAACAAGATCAGGCCGCGTGGCCTAATGGCTAAGGCGCTAGATTTCGGTCCTCAGCATCCGATCCCTCTAGAGATTCCAGGTTCGACTCCTGGCGTGGTCGATTAAACAGCTGATTAAAATTTCTTTTTGACGTTTGCCAACATTGTTCTGTTCGTTTTAAATTGCCTATATGCTGCTCGTGTAGCTGACCCAATTACACGAAGTGAGTTTTGGTGAGCTAAATTTCCGGCGCGAAATTAGATTGTGGAGACTTTTGTGTCTAGGTGCAGGGTAGGCATATAATGCGCAGACAGTAATACAAAGCTCAAGCAGCTACATGTTAATTTTTAGATCTAATATTATAAGGTGTAAGATACTAAACGGTATATAGTACCCTTTAAATGCTAATCAATTTTGTGCCGCATCTTTGCTCGAGTTCAAACTGCACTTTCAAAGTGCTTCCATTGTCTAAATGTTTGTTTGTACAACATCGCCCTCAGTGGCCTGAATCTTGAAAAAGTCATGACATGCGGTTTCTCCAGACTTACCACCTGAACGCCAGTTGTTGTCACAGGAGAAAATTTCATAAATTCGTAGGTCATATTGTAAGGCTTGAGTTGGTAGCGCAGTATTTCATTAAATTACTACTGACCAGGATACCGGTACGTGGATGTATCTCCACACAATATCAATGTTCCAATCGTGTTACTTTCAGGCTGTCTTCAATCGGCGAGCCTCAGTCTGCACTGATTCAGGCAGCCAATCCTCCAGGCTTTGACCCTCGGGCTTCCATCCCAAATACTTGCGCGCCCGCCTCGCTTCTCCTCTACTGTTAAGACCCCAGGACAGAGCCTCAAAGCCTAGCTTCTCCTTGGCCTCCTCGGGGTCTAGCGTCTTTGTCTTATCGCTATCGATAACACCCTGCTTGTGGGCCTCTTTGGCGATAAGGCGAGAGATTTCGCTCCACCTGTGGGTACCGTTTTCCGCGAAGTGATAACCCTTGGGACCCCAAATTTCCTCCTCATGTTCATGCTTGTCGGATGATGATGCACGCTGCGACAACAGCACGATGAGTTTGGAGAGATCGTGGACATGTACGTTATCCCACTCGGTCTTGCCAGCCCCAATGATAGGACCAAAGCCCATCTCCAGCGTTGTAGCGGTCAATCCGGGGATTTGTCGGCTTCGCTGATTGGCAGGTCCTCGACCTGTTCCGTAAATGGTTGGCGGGCACACGACGGCAACCTTGACGGAGTCAGGGGTCTCTGCAGCCTCGCTCAACACGATCTTGTCGACATCGCGATGGAATGCAGTATCGGGCAAGGACGTCACCTTGTCAACTCCCTCCAAGTCATCATAAGCCTGTTCAGGAAGAGGACCCTCGCCGTAGCGCTTGTTGTCCATGTCATACCAGCAAAGAATGCCGGTGCCGCTGATGTGGATCCAGTAGCCTGGGTTTGAGCTAGAGTGAGTTGATCGAAGACCTGCGCCGATGGCTTGTGCGGCGCCTTGATGGTCCGAGCTATCAGCGGTATCTGGTAAGTGAGAGTCAGTCGTCTAATATTCGTAAATGCTTGCGAGAAATAAAGAGGACTCACGAATCACAATGTCGGCTTCAGATGCCGCTTTCTTAATGACGTCAGAGTCATCTAGGGATCCGATGGCCAACTTGACCTCAGGGTACTGCTTTTGAATCGACTTTCCCTTGTCCTCACTTCTGACAAGAACAGTATAGGTCCAGTCAGGCTGGGCCTTATACAAAGCGTGGAAAGCATCACCTCCAATATAGCCGGTGGTTCCCGTGCTATGACTTGTCAGCATCACGTGAAGCCTAGTAATCCGGGGATGACTGACATAAAGACCTTTTGTGCTGACATTTTCGCAAACAACTTATTATCCCTTATCGATATCGTATCGGATAGCCAGTCAATACTGAATGATCAACGACTCCAAGGCAAAGAACTATTGCAGAAACTTATAGAAGTGAATACGGCGAGATTTCGAAGACGTCAATGGCACCGCAATGACGTCACTTTGACAATTTCTATCCAACGTTAATGGCTTATTAAACTTTTCGGCAATAAATACACGTTTTTACTAACATTTTACCAATCTATCACGCCTTAACCCCATTTTTGCTGCTCAATTAGCGTCCAGGGAAATCTCCATAGATAGGCCGTGGGTAAAGTCTTTTCCAATGGCACCAGATAATCGCAAGATTGCCTGGGGCGATCTGATTACCGTGATCGGTGATGCCCGATCGAATCCTTGCTTGAGATCATTCTCACATCAATATTCCAGCTGATGAACAAGTAGATGCCACCATGAACAGCGACCTGGATGGTTTTACTAATCGATGTGCTTATTTGGATTATTTATATCCGAGACGCGCGCAAGAATGAGGTTCATTCGGTGTAGAAGCCTCTTCCCAGAACTTCCTGACACCGGATTCAAACGCTATATCCGACCAGATAAATTGCCTCAGCACATCATATAAGTCTGTCCACGAGCCGCGTGAATCGATTCTATCAGGAATTGTTGAGCGGAAAAGCGTGATATAGCCAGTTCGTACAGTTCCAGCTGGAGAAAATGCTCCGCCAATGCAGATAAGCCAGAGTAGTAGGTCAGCATGCTCAACCCATATTGGGTCGTCACGCACTTGTTGGAGTTCATGGAGCAAGTTTGTAGATACGTTGGGCTACAAGTTAAGTCAAGTCAGGAATGTCCCAGAAACGCTGAACTGAATGCCCACTCACAGGAATTACCAGCGCGCACCAAATCGTGCAGCATAGCATGACCGAGCATATGTACGCTGCGAAACAGCAGCACTTTGAAACAGGCGCGGTCTTTGAAAGAGCTTCCAACCTAGACTGTATCGATGCTGTATGACTGTTGATCAATGCCATCGAAACTCCACGACGAAAAACTTCTCGAATACGTTGTAAAGCGTGGATGTCTTTGACCACTTCCATAAAACCTTGGCAGAATAAATGGGACCGCACTTGGAATCCAGGTGGCACCCCGAAGAACTCTGGAGAAACATACTCTCTTGACCATTGGAGCTCGGCAAATGTCGTGTGGTCGACTATTCGCTTTGAACCCGCCAAGACGGAAGCGTTCAGGTCTTGCCTGTCAAGTAGCGTAAGAACATGTCCGTTAGTCCATGCACTCAACTTACCAGAATATAGCACGCTTGATTCCTTCCGTCAGACCAGCAACTGATGTTTGACATGTTGTGAGTAGGTGTTGAATTGCTCCCATATGAAGTTGCACCTGGGAAGTTGTTCCAAGTTGAGCCTAAGGGTTCAAAGTCAGTACCGGCTTGACGTAAGGCTGACTGAGTAAGCTAAGCTCTTACCTCCACTCCAACTAGCAGTAATATTGCGCCAATAGTTGGCTCAGAAACGGCCTTATCCAAAGAGGTCATCCTTTCACGAATGTGATGAATTGTCCGTCCCCGATACACAAGACATTCTTGATTGACGACACCCCCACTCGCTGCAAAAGCCAGTGAAAACATCACGGCATTCTGGAGAGTAGGATCGACTAGGCCTGCTCGAAAGACAGAACGAAAATTCTGAAAGTCAAGCTCTTCGGCAACACTGAAAACCGGTTCAGGAGCATGTCGAGCTTGGTCTACGATACCTATTGTCAACTCATCTTCAACGGCATTCCCACAGCAGAGGTAACCCACAGTCGTTGAGTAATACTTGTAATCGTGATGAATCCACTGCAAGCGTTTGGAATGGATCAAGCATACTGGCAGATAGCGACACGGGCGAATGGACTAGAGCTCCGGCATGTTCGTCCTTGCGTAAAGTTCTCTTCGGTTTGTTTTCATCGTTTAGTGTTTTTACTCGAAAATTCTGCATTGAAGCTTGCTGGATCTTTCGTTTGTTCTGCAATGCCTGTTTTACAGCATGCGACCTAGCTAGACGCTTTGTGGCCCGGTCATTGGTCTTATCTGGGGCTTGAACCGAGATGAACTGGAACCGTCCAGCTGACAGGAGTCAATAAGACGACAAAGGTTGACTGGCTCCCATGTGTTTTGCCTACCTGTATCTGATTCATTTTTGGCTCCTGCAGACCCCTGTTCCATCAATGGCATTGTAAGCTGGTTTCGGTGACCCATTGGAGCATGAGGTAATGGGCTTAGAATGGCCGCTTGATTGAGCAACAGGGTTGAGTGACTGGCGGTCTGCTTAGAAATCACCAACTGAGAATACCCGCTTTTCACATTAGCGCCCCAGATCCCAGCTAAGCCGCTTCTGGAAGGATCTCGTTTCCTTTTTGGGAAGTATCTCATTCCTCGATGTAGAATCATCTTGTTACTGTATGGAGGCGCGATGCGAAATCTTCGTGTTGTTTTACGATATGAGCCTCATTTCACGCAAGTCTTCTCATTAATAATTACCTCGTGGACTTCTTGGATTGATAAGCTTATGGAGCTATTGTTGGCGTAATTTGTAACCGACATTGTTGGCTGCGATGTATAAAAGGTCGAATGAAGGACACGTAGGTATAGTTTCATCACACTCACAGCTAGTAAAAAACTTCAACTTTCTCAAACACAGTTACTTTAATTAAGAGAAGCCCTTCCACCATGACCGAATCACGCCTCTTCCAACCCATGAGAATTGGCAATGTTGAAGTCCAGCACCGTATTGGCATGGCTCCTCTCACCCGCCTCCGAGCAAGCGTCGACCGTATACCAACTCCTCTTATGAAGGAATATTACAGTCAACGCGCTTCTATTCCTGGCACTCTCATCATCTCTGAGGGTACTCTTGTATCGCCCGCTGCCGGTGGAGGTTTCGCAAGAACACCTGGAATTTGGAACCAGGACCAAGTCGCCGGCTGGAGAACTATCACCGACGAAGTCCACCGTAAAGGCAGTTTCATCTTCTCCCAACTATTCGGCATGGGTCGTTCTGCAACTGTCGAAGTATCCAAAGAAGAGGGGATCGATATCATTGGACCTAGCGCTATCCCGATCGATGGCAGCCCCGCGGTACCTCGTGCCATGACACTTGAGGAGATTCACGAAATGAAACAAGCTTTCGTGACGGCGTCCAAGAATGCGATCAGCGCAGGCTTCGACGGTGTTGAGATTCATGGTGCGAATGGCTACCTCCTCGACCAATTTATTCAGGACCTCAGTAACCAGCGCACCGATGAATACGGCGGGAGCATTGAAAACAGATCCCGACTGATCGTCGAAATACTGGAAGCTGTCGTCCAAGAAATTGGTCCCGAGCGAGTTGGACTTCGCCTTAGCCCTTGGAGTACCTTCCAAAGCATGCGCATGAAGGACCCAATCCCGCAATTTTCGGATGTGATCAAGAAAGCTAGTCTGCTAAACCTAGCCTATCTTCACTTGGCCGAGTCACGTGTAGCCGGTAGCGAGGACCAGGACAGTAATGAGAAGTTGGACTTTGCATACAACATTTGGAAAAGGCCTTTCCTAGTTGCCGGAGGCTACAAGCTGAAGAATGCGGAAAAGCTGACCAACGAAGAGCATCCGGACAAGAACATTGTGGTTATGTTTGGAAGGGACTTTGTAGCCAACCCGGATCTGGTGTACAGATTGAAAGAAGGCTTGGATCTTAACCCTTATGTGCGCAAGACGTTCTATACCAGCGATCTCGTTGGGTATGTGGACTATCCCTTTGCTGTGAAAGAGTCCGTTTTAGCATAAAGAACAACATCGCAGCTTGCATAAATTGGTTGCTAGATAGAGGAGTAAAACTTTCGTAAAATAGTCGATGAATATGCAATAGAAAGGTTTATTCCTAAACTTGATTATCTCACCAGGCCACTACAATCCTCATTCGCCCTGCAACTATATTCCTAATCTGAATCAATCTGTATAAAAACCATTAGGATAGCGGCATATCTGGGAAGCGTTGAGGTCAGCCAACTGTCTTTTCAAACTAGTCTTGAGATTTACATACGCAGCTGTAGCAGCCAGTGCTTCAAACGGCTTTGACACCATAGCCAATGATAAAATGAGCAAAAAAACAAAGACAAAGATGGTGATGACACCAAGTTTCATTTTCAAATTGCCAAGCGCCTGAAGTATCCATAGAGGCAGGATCAAGAGACACATTCCGATTGAAACGATCACGCCTGAAGCGAAACGGTCGATCCTCTGGTCTGAGTAATAAGAAACGTTCGACGCGTCGTACTCTGGCACGGTATCTTCGGAGTGTTTCCATAGTTTTAATGTTCTCAGCCGGTACGACCTATCGATCATCCGACGGAGGGGTGTTTTATCCTTCTGTAGAACACAAAATAGATCGTCCTGGTCCAAGTATCTCTGCTCTTCGCTTGCTACAGCGACAGAGCCATGATTGTAATGCCAGTTGCGGATGCTTCTGATATCACGCTGCGGTGCACTGGCGTATTGTGCCAAAGCCGATTGTTGAAGCATGAACTTATCTAGAGTATCATATACAAATCAGCCTTAAGTTCAAGTCAGCGACAAAGTTGAACTTGCTTACTATAACGATAAATCTTCTCGGAAATTGCCTCCAAAAGTGTCCTCCGCTCCTCCAGCACTTCATTCCTCAAGGTGCCGTTATGTATATCCTGGGCACTTATCCTACTATGAGTTGTTTCTAAACGCGCTAGTTCCTCTTCAAGGGAAGATATCTCATCTTGCAAAAGCAAAGCCGTGCGGGCATTCAAAGTTTTGAAGCGTCGAAAAATATGGAAGTCGTCATCTGAAGCAATAAAACTCGCATAGCCTCTGTATCCAATGAACTTCCACGGCTTACGTTGGAGATCTTCAACGGATGGTTCGCTATTTGAAGCTCCAGTAGCGACTGTTTCTGAACTTGGTTGTGTTATTGAAGCTGCATCTGAGCCGGTAGCTGATGTGGTCGCCATTCTCACCGTGTTTTCTCTACAACCTCGCCGAGAAGCCTTGGAGGTCTCGCGTATTGCACCTGGCAAGGATTATGAATGGACTCAATTGGGAATATCCGAGAGGGGACTTATATATTAATAGGGCATTTGTCATTTTTCTGCAAGATGTGCAGCCTATGGCGACCTGAATTTCTTTTTCAGGCTATGTTTAGAATTTCTGAATCAGGCGACCAATAAAGACATAGATGTGTCAATGTATTGCTGACGTGTCAAGTTTCATACACGCTGATGGTGTTGGGAGCTGCTACGTTATTGGCTCGAGCCTTGTTCACCTTGCATTGCGCCTTAGCGGGCAGTCGGCCAGGCACCCCCAAGGCAAGACAGCCCAGCGAGAATCAGAAGATAAAGAAGGATGAGCCCAACTGTCTATCCGCATGAAAGCCTGGGAGCAATGACACACTCCTTCTACTATTTCACTTTCTTATCCTATTCGCAATGCAGACAATGCCGAATTCACGCGATGATATTGACTATCGACCTAAACGTCAACATCGTCTCTCTGCGGCACATGTAAGCCGCAGAAGCGACAACCCGGCTCCGGTCGAGCCTCCACCGAGCAATCCCATTCAGGCGTATTCCACTCTCCCTATCAATGGTCAAATGAACCCGGATAGACTGGCCCACGGAAGCGACAGTGAGCCTGAGCGAAGACAAAACAGGGATGAGGACGACATTGCCATTCTCCTACGAAGATACACCGGATCAATTAGACCTGAAGACCTTCATGGCTTGAGCCGCCTTGCAGGACTCGAACATATTGGAGACAGGTGGTTTAACACGAAAAAGCGCATCGAACTCAATCAGAGGCAAGCAACTCGCAAAAGAGAAGGCTTTCTGCGCTTCTCTGTCAGCCATTGTAACACTCTTGCAATGGCCGAAAAACTTGATAATATCAAGACATGGGATGCCAAAAATCAGCTATTCCTGGACAAAGCACTGCTTAAAGAGGCGAAAAAGGGGCTGGGCGAGAAGATTCTTGACACTCGAATCGAAGATGGAACGCCGATGGACTATTGTGAAGATGCTATAAAGAAAGTTGAGAATGAAACCATCCAGCGGCTCAATGCTTTCAAGCCTCCCACAAGACCCGGGGAGAACTACACATCAATGATTGAATTCCTCCTTGTCGATATTTTAGCCCGCTTGTACCGATTCCTCCAGGCACGCATAGCGATAGAAGGAGGCAACAAGAAGAGGCTTGCTGCATCGGCATATCAGATTTTGAAAGAGAAGTGGGAGACTAACCAAACACCACGGAAGATTGACAGTTTGGTCGATGCATATCTGCTCAAAATTATTGATGGATTCGCCGATACCTTCCTGAAATTCCAAGGAGGCAGTCCAGAGCTTGGGGTATTGAAGGATCTCCAACCATTTCAGGTTATCAGCCTCTCCCGCGAAGGTGGTCGCCTGACACCTGATTACGTGGCTTGGGCTCGTGACAGTTTTGATCAAGACGAATTCTGGGACTTTTGCTCTGGAATACAACAAGACATACGGGCTACAACAGCCGAGCGGTACAGGAAAGAGATACGGCAAGTGTTCATTACGGGTGATATAGGGGATGGGGGGCCCTTTTTGATACATGTTAAAAATGGCCAACCTGTCGTTGTCACAAAGGTATCTCCAACTGAACTGAGAGATATGGGCTGGTTCGCAGCGGCTACCGGAACTTTCGGGTTCAGATACGGAGGCCCGCTGTACTGGAGGTATACGTTGCATCAAGTAGATGCTCTGCAAGGCCGAGTGCAAGGAATTTTCAAAGTCAGTATGGAGGAGGAGGTATTGGGGGTATGGGGGTATGGACCCCAGACAGCTTTATAGATGCCTGATCTTTGAAGATAGGTTCCTTTCCTGATAGTTCCAAGCAGTTAGTTGCATCGTAAGCGAAGAAAAGTAAAAAAAGGTCTTGATTTAAATCTACACGAGACCCACTGATGAGCCGATAATTATCGGCTAATTTAGTCAATCGCCCTGTCGTCCTATACTCTTTCATTTAATACCCCCGACACCAAGAGTATCACAAGCTCCTCATCAGTCACAAAGTCTCTGCTGAATCTCAGTTCTGATGCCTGTTGATGATGGACCTGTCGAGCGGCATGCGCTGAGGATTCGGCCTCATCGTTGGTATCCACTGCCTCTGCAGGTCTCTTTTTACCTCTAGGACTCGATGCGTTAGGAGCAACTGATTCCCTATTGTTCTCTTCAGTCCGTCCCTGAACATTGATTTTCCCATGTGCTACGGTATCGGAGTCTTGTGCCTCAGTCTTCACGTACTCTTTGACAGCACTAGCCTCTGACATTCGGTTATCATCGTTTCGAACCACTATGGCATGTTTTTGGACAATCAAAGTAGGTGCTTGAAGGCCGAGCAAGGTCGCTTTGAGCGAGGTCTGATGGCATCGCCTCCTAAAAGGCCTGTTTGTGTTGAAGTCAAACTTATCAGGGACTGGCAACGTGCTCCAACCTGTCGCCAAAAGGTCCCATTTGCTCATAGATAGGCCTGAAGAGGAGTCCGGAAGCTTTTGTAGAGATTTGCTTAGTTGCTCGAGCCTTTTCTCAATTTCCATCTCTGGTTTTCTCTTCGTGAACGAGTCCCTCAGGTTCCATCCCTTAAGTGAGCCATTTGTTTTATGATATAATGTCGTGGAACAGTAGTGCTCTGGTGCAGATAGAAGTTGACTTGGAGGAATGCCACGTTCGGCAATAGATGGGTCTAGAACAAAGATGCATAGTCCTTTAAAAAAGCTTTGCTTAACAAAAACCAGGCCTTGGCTTCCCTCATTTTGTGTTAGATCCGCCAAACGCCTGCAAGGCCATAGGTCATCGGATAGGAGATATTTGCGCGTCAAAAGATCTTCCGTTTTGGCCACTTCGTCAAGGGCTGATGATATCCTGAATATAGACGTCTTAGGCTCGTTCCTGCCCACTTTGTGTTTGGCGTATAGGTCGTGAAGAAAGTCTCGAGCTCGGGATCGTGGGCCAAATTTGATTGCCATAATCTCCCAATCTGGTCTACCAGAAGTTTTTGCTCTCACTGAAGGCAATGCCATCCACGCAAATCTGGAGGGGCTACGCTTGTGCCTGGCGATTGATCCAGTAAAGAGGCACAAACGTGATATGCAGGCAGCCAAATTATCTATGGCTACTCTATTCAGAAGGTCACCAAATGCAGCCAGGGATGTAACCGTAGAAACTCGCTCGAGGTTCAGGGCTGAAGATGGAATGCGAGCAATCTTTGCAACATCGTGAATGAGAGACTCTGAAACAGCTACATAGCTCATTTCTCTTGTCTGCTCCCAGTCCGCTGTGAGGTAGAAGACTGAAGTGGCAACAACAAAGAAGACCTCGTCTGGGTGTGACAGTTCGGAGAAATTGCGATCAGTGTCGGTCCACAAAAGCTCGAGCTCATCGAGCAAATGGCCTTTCACGCGACAGGCGTCTTCGATACTTGCCAAGAGAGAAGCTGTAAGGGACCTAGCCTCTTCATTCGTTGTCGCTGTACGGAGAAACTGATCAAGATTGTCCTCGGTGATAACAAGGCCAATGAACCGTGACCGGATGAACCTGGCGTCGCGAAAAGCTCCTTCTGGGCAGTCGAATGTGTACAGGGGGTCAGTCACAATCTGGCTCACTTCAGTTTCACCCGGGTCGGAATTACTGGAAGTCCAGTCCCTGACGTTTGCCGCCAAAGAGAAGATGTCGTCGTCACAAGCCAAGCTTCGTGAATCATGAGCTGCAAGGCTCTGCAGACCACGGGCGATGCCCTCCCGGTATATGTCCCGAGCCCAATCGGCAATGTAATCGATGATGAGAAGCAGCTGCAAAGCATTATCCAAGGAGTCGACTCCACCACTCCACAGACGCACGACATGCTTCAAATGATATTAGTTAACGTTACTAAAGTTCAAAAAATACGACTTACATAAGATTTTGTATCACCCTGGCCATATATGTATGCAGCAGATACCCTCCACTGCTCTCCCTTGTAGGACAGAAACCATACAAGTGGGCCACCATCCCACTCAGTACCTTCTTCTGCGGCTAGGGCTAGTTCATGCTGGATCGACAAGAGTTCCCGAATTGCAAAAGCAGTCTGAGCTTGAGTGTCGGTAAAGGCGTCGCTACCTTTCTCTGACTTGGCTTCTATAACAAGGAAAGGAAAGATGATAGGGTCGCCGTCACTTTTGAACGGGCTGCTCCTGATACTATCGCCGATAAGCCCGCCATCTGCTATAGATCGCTTATCCTCAGTTGAGTGTAACAACCGGGACAGTCTGTCGGTGATTTGAAGCCCATAGACTCGATCTGGTCGATCTTCGCGCTTTGGCATCTCGGCACGTAACTCAGAAGAGTACTTAATTGCCTCTTCAGCTCTGTCGTCGAAAAGGGGGCTGATGCCTTGTTCTTGTCTAGCAAGAGCTGTTAGAAGGGATTGCTGCAGTTGATGGAGTGGAGGATACTGACAAGTCATGACTGATACTACTTCGGTTGCAAGTACAAGGCTGGCGCCTGCTTTGCCGAGCTTTGAGAGAATTGGTGTCGTCTCCTGCTTGGTCATTTGTCACAACCTCTTGTTCAGAACGCCAAAGACGACCGCGACAGTTCCGACTGAGATACAAATGAGTTTTTTTTGATACATCCGAGCATAATAAATAATGATCAATACCTACCAGGCAATCTCGACGGTGAACCGGGCCATAACTTCAGACTCGAGCGACAACCGCCACCCGCTCTCATTCTTCCTACCCTCTATGCAGAGCTTGGCTTTTTCAGCAATTCGTTTAGCACGTCGCTGAACCTGATATTTCCAAGGGGATCGTGCAAAGTCGGCTGTTATGCTCTCGCGGTATTGTAAATAATCGGTTCTGCCGAGTTGTCGGATATGCTGAAAAATTGTATTGCAGGTGTTTGGCCATTGTGAGTTGCTTATTGAATCAATCGGGCCGTCGAAAAAGATGTTGTACTTTTTCATCAACTGTCGCTGGACTTCTCGCTGATTTGGTGGCATTTTGAGACTCCAAAATTCACTACAAAACATAATAGCCCACCAGAAACGGGCTGTAACTTCACTAAATAGATGAGGGTAATCCGGTCCAACGATAGGCCGCAGATGTTGGTCCATGTTGGTGTTTCACTTATCGCGCGCGTAAGCGTGCATATGCAGTTGGTCCAACAGCTATAAACTGGAAAAATGCCTAATGATGAGGCCTGTTGGCAACACGAGAAAAATACGCCTTGCCTGGAAATGGAAAACAGATGAGGGGAAAATAAGCTTCAAGATGTTGGTAGTTTTGGCGTGCAGTCGCGGGTGACCATAGCCATGGATGATCACAAACGGGGACCCAAGGGCCTGGGCAAAGGTTCATAAACGTATTAAAATTGGCAAATAAACAAAACGCTAATTATCGTGTTCATTCCTGGCTCTTCAAGTCGTCATGTCCCATTGATTCCATCACTTCGTTGTTGTCCCAATCTGTCTGTCGTGTCGTCACTATCGTGTCGTGTAGCGTCTTGTTATTCCGAGTTGCGTAACACGCTTTTTAAGGAATGGGATCGTAGCCACCGCTTCTCATGTGAGCTTGGCGGTTCGAGAATAGGTAGTAGATGATCATGCCGACGACGGGGAAGAGGAAGACAACAAGACACCAAAGGATCTTGTGCGAGACGGGGCGGTTCGACTGGAGGACCTCGACTGTAAGACATGGTTAGCATATTGCGCGAGCAATGGGTAATTAAATGGCACGTACTCCAGACAAGAATATCGAGGACCAAGATGATGAATCCAATGATTCCACCGCCAGTTCCGTAGTGCCACGGCTGGGCGCCAGTCGCCTTGACGGTATCGTCAGCGATGGGAGCGGCAAAGGCAAGCGTCGCGAGCCAAAGCTGGAGGAAGGAGATGATGGCGCTGGAAGCCATTTTTGCAGTGTTTTTGATGTTTTTGGGTAGAAGAGGATGTGTTTGGTTGGGAAAAGAGGGGAAACAGAGGAAGACAACAGCCTTTTTGTGCTGCGGGCAGATACTGTAAACAGAAACAGGCTGACGACAGAGCAAGGCACATGATGCCTAAATTGACGTCATTGATTACACTAAAGTCCAACCACTGGCAAAAATGCTCCGGATTTGGATCCAGATAAGCAGAATGCCGTTATCTTATCTTATCAACTCACACCACGCCAATTGGCTTATCCGAGGTTATCACACTTTTAAGTTTCATATTCGAACAGTGATATTTCCAGCTTAGCTATCAAAAGTAATCCTACTCCTTGGCCTCAACATCATCAACATATGTCGCATCGACCTTGTTCTTCTCCAAAGCCACAGCCTGAGCTGGCACCGCCTCGTCACCATCAAAGATAACGGCAATCTGCTCCAATGTGTGACCGCGAGTTTCAGGGTAGGCGAAGTAGACGACAAAGATGAAGATGAACAAGATGACGGCGAATACGATGTAGTACTTCCATCCGATAGCATCGAGAGCGATGGCGTTGACGAACGAATTGAAGAAGATGGATGCGACCGTAGTGCACCAGGCCACTGTGAGACCACGCGAACGAAGGCTGAATTGCCAAATCTCGCAAGGGTAAGCAACCAAGAATGGGGTCCTAATCGTTCTTGTCAGCTTCTGATCGCGACATATCACGGGTTGGTAAGATACGAAACTTACAGTCCAACATCGTATCCGGCAAAGAAAATGAATAAGAATGGCACCACAGCCAATCCAACAGAGGATGTACCCGACTTGGCAAACGAAGCGCTGAGTGCTGTGACAACAATAAAGGCAAGGAACATGACGCTAGCAGAAGCCAGGAAGAGAAATCGTCGACCCAGACGGTCACAGCTCACGGCCGCAGCAGTAGCCCAGAGTAGATTCCAGACGTTGAGGCATGCAGAGATTAGCGTCTGCTCCGTCGTAGTCTTGAGGCCAACCGAGCTCAACACAAGAGGTAGATAATAAGAAACAACACCATTACCCGCCCATTGAGCGACGAAGCCAAGAGTGACAGAGATGAAGAGCCGATGGCGGTTGCCCTTGGTGCGGACCATGTCGAGATACGAAGCGCTTGCAGCGGCATCCTTCTCGGCGGTGATAGCTGCCTCAATCTCCAACATCTGGGTAGTGACGATAGGATCATCCCTGTTTCCTCCAGCATGGTATTTGGCGATGACCTCAGTAGCCTCTTCCATACGGCCCACGCTGACATACCATCGCGGACTTTCGGGTGAGAACAAGAGACCGGGAATCGCGCACAGAGGGAGGAAAATCTGTAGCAGGACTGGAATACGCCACGACCAGTCTGATGGAATATCACGACAGGCAAACGTAACCCAGCCGCAAATTGTACCGCCCACGTACCAGCCACACATGAAAAGAGCACTAGCGATCGATCGATGCGAAGGGTACGCGATTTCGTTGATGAGAACCGGCGCAGAGTTTCCGAGGAAACCAGCGGCGAGACCGATGAAGAGACGAGCGTAGGTAAAGGCCTTTTCGTTGGGAGCACCGGCTTGCATACCAACACCGATGATCAGGAAGAAGTAGCCGGCGTAGAGTCCTGGTTTGCGGCCGTACTGGTTGGAGCACCAGGCTGCGAAAGGTGTGCTGAGGCCGTTGCCGAGCCAGTAGATGGCGGTTATCCAGCCGAGATATGCGCCGCTGGGGAAGTTCATGAATTCGTTCCAGCGGTTGAGGGCGAGGACAGATCCCATTAGACCTTGTCAAGTTAACTTGGGACTTCTTTGGAGTCATGGTGTAAAGTTCTTACCTCCATCGTAGCCGTTTGCTGAGGCTATTGTAGACACATGCGTTAGTTACTGCGAAACCACACAATTTCGAAATAGAGGTTGAGATAAACAGTGCATCTCAAGGTCGTGAGTCTAAGGGAAAAACCTACAGAACAGAACAAGCGACAAAATGATGGAGTTGAGCTTCACTAAGTGCCTCTGCTTCCACCACGCCTGGTGGGCTGGCGCATTGCCAACTTCGGTGGTTATGGTGGCGGCCATGACTGACGCTGGCTGTCACTGCCTCGGAATCGTAGGAATTGAAGTGATTGGCACAATTTTGAAGGAAAAGGATTTAGGAGACTGTGCAATTGAATGCTTGAGGATCAATGCTGTGTCGTGGTGAGGGCGCATCCGAGTCTATATAACCCGCCCCAGCATAGACACGAAGAAAACTGTGACCCTAGACTATCGATCCCGCAATACGCATTTTAAGGTATCACATGGCGCACTAAACTCTGTCAACCCCAGAATAATGGTCTGGGCTGGGGCACCCATGGGGAATCACACGTTGTGATGGATCCGACAAGCTTTGGCAAGAATCCACAAGGAGCAGGGAAACTAGCAGGCGGAGATTTGCTAGGTCAGTGCTGTGGAGTTTTCATGTAACTAATTTGCACGACAATACCCGAGGCGGAGAATTGTAGCATTGAACCTGGCCATACTGGTTCAGCTGACAGCGATAATTCTCCGCCCTGCACTGGCGGCAAATATTTTCAGGCACGCGAAACGGAAGAAGAAGACAATCGGAGCATCATGTACGTAAGCCTACAATAGCATGTTCAGTCCCGTGCCGTTTTCATCGTTGCATGCTTGGCCCACTTTGGAAACGGAGACTTGAAGTGGATTAACTCGTGCGGAGATATGTGCATCCTGCAATAAGAACGTGAGAGGCTTAAAATACAGGCCAGGATTGTTTCCTCGGGTTATATAGCCCACTTGCATATTCAGCTAGTAACACATGCCACGGGCCAGATGCGAAGTTTTATGCTTCGCTCATATCATCAGTTTATCTAACAGAAGTCAATACTTTGTGCTGGCAAGATGGATGTCGAGGCACTTATCCAACAGCTCACCCTAGAGGAAAAGGTCCAGCTAACGGCCGGTAAGTCACCAAAACCCTCAATGTTACCCTTAAGGACACATAACTGACCATAACACAGGAGTCGGATGGTGGCATACAGCAGCTATTGAACGGCTATCAATTCCGCCCATTCGCCTATCAGATGGTCCCAATGGAGTCAGGGGCACTCACTTCTTTGACAGCACCCCATCTTCTTGCCTCCCTTGTGGTACAGCACTAGGTGCAAGCTGGAACACTGATCTGATCTATCGACTTGGTCAACTACTCTCTGATGAAGCCCACGCCAAAGGTGCCCACGTCCTTCTTGGACCTACAGTTAATATCCAACGGGGGCCATTAGGTGGTAGAGGCTTCGAATCTTTCTCAGAAGACCCTGTTCTCTCGGGAATATTAGCTGGCCATTATGTGCGGGGTGTGCAAAAAGATGGCGTATCTGCCACGATGAAGCACTTTGCCTGCAATGATATGGAGAGCGCTCGAATGGCTGTCGACATCCAGGTCACAGAAAGGGCACTACGAGAGGTGTACTTGCTTCCTTTTATGATCGCCGTGGAAATGGCAAGCCCAAGAGTTTTCATGACAGCCTATAGCAAAATCAACGGTACACACTGCCCTGACAATCACCATTTACTCCAAAATATCCTACGAGACGAATGGAAGTGGGATGGCCTAGTTGTCAGTGACTGGTTCGGAACCTACAGCACATCCGAAGCGATCAATGCAGGGCAAGATCTCGAAATGCCGGGTCCCACCAGATGGCGTGGAGAGACACTGGTACATGCAGTCACTTCCAACAAGGTCAAGCGATCAAAATTGGACGAACGTGTGAGGAATGTATTGAAACTGGTTAAGCACTCTATCGAGAATACCAGCATTCCGCCAAATGCGCCCGAGACTCAGCTCCAAAATGAGAGAAATACTCGTCTACTCCGAGAAGCTGCCGCAGAGTCTATTGTTCTGCTCAAGAATGATAAGAAGATTCTACCGCTTGATCCTACAAAGCGAGTCGCGGTCATCGGGCCCAATGCCGACATTAGCACATATTGTGGTGGCGGAAGCGCCAGTCTTCGAGCATACAACACAGTTTCACCACTTGAAGGCATCAAAGGCATTGCAAAGGACGTTTCTTTCACAAAAGGATTATACGGCCATCGATCATTACCTCAGCTAGGCAAGGCTTTGCGAACGGTAGACGGAGAGAGCCAAGGATTCACCCTGCGCATATACAACGAGCCGCCTCCATCATCAGGCCCAGATACTCGCAGAGTACTCGAGACACGAATCCTAGACGACACCAACATGTGGTTCGTTGACTACGTACATCCAGAATTAGCTGATATCTGGTATGCCGAGATAGAAGGTGTCTTGGTTCCAGAGCAATCTGGAGAATGGGACTTTGGTCTCTGTGTCCACGGCACCGGCGAATTCTTCATCGACGGTCAGTTAGTGGTGTCAAACGTTAAAGACCAAGAGCCTGGAAGTTCATTCCTAGGCTGTGGCACAATTGAGAAGACAGGATTCAAGAGGCTCGAGGGTGGCAAAAGTTACAATGTTGTCGTGCGCTGGGGTTGCGACAAGACTTCCGATCTTAAGGTCTCTGGTGTTGTTGACTTCGGACAGGGAGGTATGCGTCTCGGAGGCTGCCCCAGACTAGACCCGCGCACAGCAGTTCAAGATGCAGTCGAACTAGCCAAGTCTGTCGACCAAGTCGTTCTATGTGTCGGAACAAGTGGAGAATGGGAGAGCGAGGGTCAAGACAGACCCAATATGTCACTGCCCCCCGGAAGCGATGATCTGATCACCGCTGTTCTCGAAGCAAATCCCAACACCGTAATCCTTGTCCAGAGCGGTACTCCCATCTCAATGCCGTGGGTCGACCAGGCTAGCACCATTGCACAAGCGTGGTTCGGTGGCAATGAAGCAGGCAATGGAATTGCCGATGTCTTATTTGGCGTTGTTAACCCTGTAAGTAGGACCCCTGACCGGCAGAGACATAAACTAACATGATGTGTGCAGGCCGGTAAACTCCCAATCACAATGCCTCGTCGCGTGTCAGACAACCCTAGTGCCCTGAGCTTCAGGTCAGAAGGGGGTCGGGTGCTGTATAGCGAAGATGTGCATGTCGGCTATCGCTGGTATGATACGCTGGACATTGAGCCCTTGTTCCCGTTCGGACATGGACTGTCCTATGCAACCTTTGAGATTTCCAACCTGAGCATCGAAGAACTTTCGGCCTCCGAGAGTAAGAAACTTACTGTGAGCGTTGACGTGAACAACACTGGTTCACGTGCCGGCGCTGCTGTCGTGCAGGTTTATGTCAAGCCTCCCCATGCAACACCACTCACAGCCTCTGCCCTTGATACTATCACAAGATCAAGCAAAGAGCTCAAGGGCTTCGCTAAGATTTACTTGGAGGCGGGTGCAAATGGCACTGCAAAGATGGAGTTGGATGTGCTCCGTGCGACAAGCTACTGGAGTGATATGGAGGATTGTTGGTGCAGCGATGCTGGAGAGTATTTCATTCTGTTGGGAACAAGTAGTAGGTGCGAGTTTTTGGAGCGGACATTTACGGTTCGGCAATCGACCACTTGGAGGGGACTTCGCTCATGATGGAGTCTGGAACACTAACGGCCTGTCCGATCTACTGTAACTATTCGAAGTAGCTCTTTAATAGCAAGAGTTAAACGCCTGGCTTAACGAATGGTTCTACTGAGACAATTTTGCGAAGATGACGTGACGCTCTAACATGTCAGACAAATACAATTGCCTCGGCATTTTGACGACTACTGGCTACAGATTACACGAGCAATAATAATTGAATCATCGGATGTTTCAGAAGGACGGTGTATCTTGCCGGTGATCAAGAATCAATACTTGCTCGGGCAGAACAGCTCATATGAATTGAATGTCTAGACTGTCTTACATCTATTAAGATCTGATAGCGAATAGACGGCTGAAGCCCTCAATAGTTCCACCATTGCCACATCAAAATAATACCAGCAGAAGCTCAGTCGGAGGACAAGTTCCTTTGACCCACTAGCACCATGATCCTTGGAAGTTACCCACTTCGTTAGGGCGCTGAATTGCGGCTCCGGCCAAACACGAGTGAAAACATGACCTAGCACATGACTCGATCAAGCAGAGCGGGTCTTGTTTTCCTCCGCTTCAACTGTATTTCTCCGCCTCGTCAACCGCCGTCAGAAACCGTCCCGAAGAACTGATGACCTATCATGGCGGATACAGATCCCAGCACGTCATTGCTGTCAAGAGACCATGATGCGGAGACTTCTAGTCCCAAGGCTAGACAACTTACCACTCGAGCATGCGATGCTTGTCGTGCTCGGCGGCGGAAATGCGTGTTCCCAAAGGTCGGCGCAGGTTCAGCGTCGCATTGCATAGGGTGTTCTAGATTGCATATTCAGTGCAGTTTTGACATTCCCACGAGACCTCGAGGACCCAAGAGAAGAAGGTAATCCCAATTGTGAATCAGGTCTAGCCTTGTGGCTGGTCTTGTGTCTTGTACTGACAATGACCCAAGGACTCAACCACCTGCGGCGATTTCTCCCGAGTTCCACGTCTATAGCCCCAACCATTATCAAACCGGAGAGATCCATTCGGATCAGGAACATGTTTCGACACCATCGAACAGCACTCATATGAGACTGGAATGCACATCACCCCCCAGCGAAAGACCAAGAACTTGCCCATCCGTCCCCCTCCCGGCCCTGCTCATCAACCAAGATGAGCCAGAAAACATCGAGTATTTCGAGCATCAGTTCCAAACTGACGAGCTATGTCCTCGGGCTCTATTCTTGTCCATCATGGCAGACTTTATCGACCATATATACCCGCTAGTTCCTGTTGTCCATCTGCCAACATTCCGAGCCGATCTAGCCACGAATCGAGACTTACGCGACCTTGATTTTCTATTGCTCATTGTTTCGCTAGCAGCTTTGACTGTAGGGTTATTACCGTCCAAATTCGACAGTTACCAAGCTCTCGCTGCCCGCTTTGGTACACGTACGGCGATGATCAACCATTGCGCACAGATGTGTCTGCGTCTTCGCCCAGCAGACTATTGGGACCATATCAGCCATCGAAAGTGGGCTGTAGCATATTGTCTTGCCGTGGGCGTCTTTCAAACGGGTCAGATGAATCAAAGTCGGATGTTTGACGCTGAGTCAATGCAAATTGCTCGGCTGCTTGGGATGCATCTTATCTCCGAGTATGAGGGGCTAAATCCCATCGAGACTCAACTCAGAAAGAAGTCTTTCTGGCTACAGCTCTACACCTTTGCGTAAGTACTCAAATACCAGTTCCTATCGGAAGTAACTACTAGAAAAGTATTAGGCATTCTAAAATCCAACCGGGGCGAAGCAACCATCTGACTTACCTTGATAACTACGTCCTACGAGACATTGACTTTGCTGCATTGGAGCCCCTCAATATTCTAGATGGGAACATCTTGGAGACCGGCATCGTCGGTCACTTGCCCTCGACTCCACCTGTTGGATTACCAAACAACACAGAATCTGATGACGATGCACCATTCAACACCACGACCGTATTCATAATGGCCTCTCGAGCATTTCTTCTCGGAATGAGAGAGTCCATGTACAACGATGGCTGCAATTGCGGCTTTGGGAGATCCCCAGAGGAACGTCTCCCAAGGCTCAAACACTTGCTCAATCAATTAAGATATACTCTAGATGGGTTGCCGACGTACATGCGCCAATGGGGTCCGGGCGATAACTACCACCCGTTCAGCAGTAGTGATGGCCGACAAGGTGCTTTTGCTGAGTCTCATATCGCGCATTCACAGAATGAGATCACAAGGGCCAACTTACATGTTACTCACTTGTGGCTTCAGAACTTTCTTCTCGACAAGATGGACGTGGTACTACAAGAGATGAACGACGGAGGACAACTTTCAGAAGATGATATGGATATCACAGCTCAGCTCAAGCAGAATTGGAGGGAGCGCGAAGACGTAGCCCGTCAACTGCTGCACATTCTCCACAGCATCCCTCATGCATGTCTCGAGCCGAACGGACTTTATCTCGTGAGTATCAAGGTCGTCAAAACCCATTTGCCTTTTCTAAAATCTACATGTCAGATCTATAAAGTTCGGAGTGTTGCAAGCTCACTACTCAACTGCCCATTCATGATGAATCGGCAGCTCTCCCGTCGAGCTTTCGAATATGTCCAGGAGTTCACTAAGGTGCTGTCATATCTTGACCGCAGTGAGATAGTCAACACAGATGGATTGAGAAGTTGGATAGACGAAGGTCAACATTCGAATAAAGAAGGTTGAAGTCTTCGACCAGCCTGGATATTCCAACCATTCTCAACTTGGGCTTCATGTTGTGCAAGAACGTTCTCATGTTTCTACAGGCTTATATAACCATAATCTAGCCGGCCCAGCCAACCTGACCGGCTACAAACCCTCCCGTCATCCAAGAACTGCGGTGCACTCTATTTCGACTGACGCGCCCATAGGTAGCTGAGCAACAGCAACACAAGTACGACACTGCAACGCAACTGGTCAGCTAATGCAATAGCACCCTCAGAATCTGTAGCTTACCGGCTTCGGATCAAAGTCTTCAGTGAAGAACTCATCCCATGCCTCATTGACAGCCTGAAAGTCATCCATCTTCATAAGGAAGATGTTGGCCTTGACTACTTTGCGAAGACTACTACCAGCTTCTTCTAAGATAGCTTTCAAGTTCTTAAGAGTTTGACGCTTATTCATAAAATTAGGATCGAGGGACCTGAAAGAAGACTATTAACTTACTGTTTGCTCCTTGACATTGTCACTGACAAGAACCCGTGTTTCGGGGTCCCATCCAATATTGCCAGAGCAGTATACTATTCCATTGCATACAACGGCCTGCGAGAACTGAGGTAGTGGCTTTGGGGCCTTGGGTGTGTATATTCCAGAGATTGATGACATAATTTGCGGTTGCTGGCTTATAAATATGGTATACCGAAAGGCTCGTACGAGTTCTTAAAATGACTAGTAGAAGAAGCATACGATACGCAAGACATATCACTACGAGAAGACCAGTGTATATTTATCAGTCTTAGCATGGAAACCCAGCATTTGCGGCTGGGAATAGCCGGAAACCATGACACGCTAGCGGTAAAATTAACCCAAAACGGAGATTTTAAACGCCAGTCAGTCGTCGTGCAGCTAGCTAATGAGACATCTTATCTTGAGGAAACTACTGGAAGATAGCATAGCTTCCGGGTCCCATGGTCGCATTATTTTCATATGGGGACATAGCGGGCAATACAATAGCTTTCGGCCATGGCGGTCTTGGGACTGAGTTGCCACGTTAACAAAAGATAATATAGCAAGGCTGTCAATTGACATGCAACCCATCGTGTGGCACAATGAGACTCTGTACCTCATTTGCCGTATATATATTTATATATATGTATGTGCCTAGCCTGCTGTTGTGTGAGTGGCGACGACTAACTAGACTTGTTTCTTTGTCTTCTTTTTTTCTTTACACATATATGACTTCGCTTTTCAATGTTTGTCTTCCAAGAAGTGGATAAGGAGGTATTTTACATATTTGACTGCAATACAGCTGCTTTATGAGTGGAGTTATAGTTCTAGATACTATCGACATGCATGAGCTGACGAAAGTATGCCGTTATAGTTATCCTACTCGTTTCCCCAAGAGAGTTCCAACCTGTCTCTACTGACTTGGTAGTCCTTCAGCATATCCAAGGCGGCAGTGACATCGCTCGTCTCAATAAGGATGCCAGCATTTTCTGGCGACAAGAATCCTTCCTCCACCGCGTTCTTTACCCACTCAACGATTGCATTCCAGTACCCATTGATGTTCAACAAGAGGACCCCTACTTGGTGAATGCCGAGCTGATTCCACGTTGTCATTTCCATGAGTTCCTCCATAGTGCCGAACCCACCAGCCAACGCAATGAAACCCGACCCCACTCCACCCTCAAATACCATCTTCGCCATAAGCTGTTTGCGTGTATGCATGTCAGGAACAACAGTGACAAGGCCGAACTCGGATGTTGTTGTCTGGTTGTCTTTGACGATCCGCTCAACCTTAGTACCGCTCTCGCCCGAGGATGAGGCAGGGACCTCGCCGCTTTCTTGATAGCCTTCCTCGACTCGAATAAGAGCCTTAGGTATCACACCGTGAACAGAGTCAGGTCCGGCGAGTGAGACAAGGGTTTGCGCGAGCATTCCCATCAAGCCAACCGTGCCTCCTCCATACACAAGCAGAGCATTTTTCTTGTGCAATTGAGTCGCCAAAGATCGTGCTGCTTCTATGTGGACCGTGTTCTTGCCAGCTGACGCTCCGCAACTGTCGAAAGTTAGTGAATTGTTGAAATTAGAATGATCCAAACTTACAATACGCAGACGACTGGTCGCTTAGGCTGATCGGCACTCATGGTGGTATGTGGGCGTTATCTGAGCTGGGCAAGAATACAAGATGAGCAGCGTCGAATAAAGGTCACGGACAGAATATACCCGTCTCGATAGATGTCTTTAATGATAGATAAATCTTTAGATCTGGATGCCTATTGACAAGGTAAGATCATGCAAGCTTGTCGGAAATACGGATGTAAAATGCGTAAGCTTACCCTTTTCACTCGGATATACGGATATTACGTATTGAACCACATGCATCTTACCAATGAAAAGCTTTTCCGCGGAGAGCTGGAAATATTTACTCAACTAGCCGGAGACTACAGTCAAAATACACCAGCCGATACTTTTAGTTACGACTATTGCGGATAATAAAAGTAAAACAAGGAGGAAATTTCCTCTTTTTGCGGCCTTTACGGCATCATCCGGCGGTCGGCGGAAGCTGTTGGTACATCGGGAGTGCATCCGAGCATAGGATTCTTACTATGGTCGGCCACTGCCGAAGATACTATGAGTCGTAAATACGGCGGATTCCGTTAAACTTGCGTGATATATGTCCTGTGCCTCACATAGGGTTTCCAATAGTTAGGTAAAGGCCTGCAAAACCAATGCCTCCGAAAGACTTGTTTCATCATAGACACCCACCCAGATGTGAATGATATTCTAGCTCTTCTTCCAGAGGTTTCCCAGAGACAAGGGGGAGGTCGAAGTACTGCTGCTTTCAGTAACATACAGTAATGCTGCTATACAATGGTATGGTATAGTATGGTGTGAGATTTATCATAACCACGAAAGCTCACTGATTATCCAACCGTCGTCATGTCGAAAGCTTCGGCAGCCTCTTGACTTATTAGCTGCTCGTGGTGGAGGCTCCAGTCCACCTTTTCCGAGAGAATACTCTAGCTACAGACCAATTCGGAACGTCGCTGTCCTAAATTGATTATTCCACTGGTTGGTCGCTAATCTTCAAGCAAGCTATAGATGGTGCGAATGGGCCTCACGGAGCTCATACGAGAGTAATAAAGCTATGTTTCATGGATCTCACAATTACATCAACGGTCCCACCCCGGACCCTCTTGACGCCTTCCCAGAGTGAGAGTTATTTGTTCAACGGAGCAGGCTCAGGTCAGTGCTATGCATCTTCTCAATATAAAGTTGCGGAGTTTTTAAAGAACGGGGTCAGTTTAAAAGCCGTCCCGAAACTTTGAATCACTTTAGCGGCGAAATTCATGGCAAGTTCAACCGCAGTTGATGCAGTTCACAGTACTTATTTTCAAGGATCTAATCGGTAAAAATGATCGGCGGCAGGACGCTCTTCAAAGATCCAAGCACTAAAGGGTCGATCAGTTCGGGTCATGAGTGTGATAAAGCAAGGTTCGTACCTTCATACCCAAAGATAAATGCACCAAAGTCCGCAACGTCTCCGCCGGTAGCCAGGAATAGGTCATGACCAGCCGGAGGGACCTAGGAATATAAATAGCTGGGGAGCCATCTCTGAAGCTCCTTATGTTCATGCTAATTCACACTCTTTGCACTATCGATAACATTCCACTACTTATCTACTCAACACTATGTCCACGAAATTGTCGGAGACATCACTAATCGACGGCGTAGCTACTGTTGAATTAGCCGCTGTAGACCATAAGTATGCCGAGGAAGCCGGAAAGCGTCGTCAATCCGATGGAGCTACTCAGTACATCGATTTACGAGAAACGGGACACCTTCGAAAGCTTGCAGCGGATCCCTGGGTTGTCCACGATTCACTTAACGCCTTGCCTCCCAGCCTCGAGGATGGCGACGAGGTCAAGCTACTCATTGTTAAGGCTGCCTTTGGTGGACTCAATTTTGCCGTTCGTTTCATCCAAGGCGGTTTTAAAGCCCAGGATATCAGACTTGTGGACGATGCAGGAGGCTTCGGCGACACTTGGTACTGGAACCGCTACACAGGCCTGATGTGCGACATCGAGTCCTACATATATATGCCACTACTTGAGGATACAGGCTATATACCCAAACATAAATACTTATATGGTCATAAATTGAGCGAGTACGCCAACCTCATTGCTGATAAATGGGACTTACACGACAAGGGTGTTTTCAGGTCACGGTTAAAAGCTTTGAGTGGTACGAAGATATCAAACGCTGGATGGTTGGAATCGAACAGAGCCGGGGCCCTCGCGAGGCCAGCATTCGCATGAAGGTCCGATCTCAGTTTGTCGTACTTGCCAAAGGGTACCTTACCCATCCGAAAGCACCCAGAAACTTGGAGCCTTACCAAGGCGATATCTTACACACGACGCGATGGAACTACGGCGTGACTGGCGGATCACCTACAGACCCTACACTTTCCAATCTGCTAGGCAAGCGAGTTGGTGTCATCAGCACTGGTGCTACTGGAATCCAGGTCATTCCACAATTGGCCAAGTGGGCCAAAGACTTGTATGTATTCCAAAGAACACCGACAGCTGTTGGCCTAAGAGGCCAAAAGAAGACGGACCCAGTAGAGTGAAAAAGTACCATCGCATCCGAGCCGGGCTGGTACCGTCGTCGCGTCCAAAACTTCAACGACATTCTCAGAGGAGTCCCAGTACAGGAGGACTTGGTAGGTGACGGCTGGACCAAGTTGAGAGCATATAAGGCCCTCCTCGGTGGCCAACACCACCCTCTAAAGCCAGAAGACATCCCCGATCATGTCCAAACTCTGAAGTTGCTTGACATTGAAGACAATGAGAAGACTCGCCACCGAGTCGATACCATCGTCAAGGATACGAAAACAGCTGGGGACCTCAAAGCCTGGTATCATACCTGGTGAAAGCGGCCAGGATGGCATGACAACTATCTTGCTTCTTTCAACCTACCCAACGTCCATCTTGTAGATACTGCGGGCAAAGGTGTCGACGGCGCCACTCATGACTCGCTCGTTGTTGGGGAGAGTCAGTATCCTATTGATATTCTTGTTCTTAGCACAGGGTATCAGAGCCCAGGCACTGACTTTGGAGAGCCATCTAGTAAGGCCAGAATCTCCGTCAAGGGACGCAATGGCCGTCTTTTGTCTGAGGAATGGCCTGACAAGGGGCCTGCAACACTACATGAGATTATCACCAACGACTTTCCCAACCTTTTCCTTATGGGTCCAGCGCAAATCGGTAAGCCTCGTCCTGATTGAATCAATGTCGGTATAACACTACTAACTGACCATTACAAGGCGTCTTCACCAACAACACTAGCTTTTTGGATGCGCTTGCGCAGCATTTTGCTTATGTCGCTTCCGAGGCGATCAAACGTAAGGGTATTGGCGCCGATAAGGTCACACTGGAGAGCATGGTTGAAGCCAAGGAGGCTTAGAGTGATGTTATCGTGGCCGGAGCAGGTTATTTTGCAGCCATGATGGGTTGCACTCCCGGTCAGTTGAACAACTAGGGCCAAGCCATTAATCCTGCCGATGCCGCGAAAGCAGCCCGTAGCGCGATTTATGCTTAAGGTATAAACCCGTATATGGAGGGGCTGGAAAGCTGGCGTACCAAGGGTTCGTTGGATGGAGTCTTGATGTCTTGTCTTGGTAATGACCACTGTCAAGAGGCATACTAGAAAGGTCAAATTTGCAGCAATTATTGATCGAAAGAGTTGAGTTTAGAAGAGAATTTAAATTAATTAGCCAGGGGTTGCGTGAGAGTGGCTTGCTGGATCCGTGGTACCAGTCTGGTTTAGGTTTAGTACACACTGTCAAAGCCAATAGTGCCTCAATAGCTTCAACCATTATTGATTTTTTGCTTGGCGAAGATGGAGTCTGTTATTTCCTATTCCCTATTTAATCCGATCCTCTCTTGACTTGTCGTGGTCATTTTTTCCCTCGTTTTGTGCGCGCCTATAGTTTCTTTCGCCATCATGGTTCAAGCCAAGATTATTGTAGCAGCTTTGTCTGCTTGCCTTATCGACATCGCCAATGCTGGTGCATGCAAACCCAGGTCGTCGCTGTCGATTGAGAGTCAGCAAACCTCAAGCACTGTTTCATCCGCTGCCCCAACCGAAACTTCAACCATAGCCGAGACATCGACAATAGTTGAGGCCGAGACCTCTACGGTTGCTGTTACCACAACTTCTCAGTTCCTCGAGACCACATCTACCACGTCTGCTTCAACTACGACCTCGTCAGTGGCACAAAAAGAGTCTGTTTGCGGCCAGCACGGTACGTGCAACCCTAGTAGCGATGGTTGCAGGTCGAGATACGGCGGAAACCAAGTATTTTATCTAGGGGAATGCCAAGATCTTTGCCGTTCCGACGACAATTGCAAATCGATCCTGTACAACAGCCAGTACGGACAATGCTTTCTCAACCAGAACATCGCCCAAGACTCAGGATTCTACGAGATTTCCGCCCAAGAGTTTGTCTGGTACGACAACGCTTGTGACATCGAGAAGCCCGAGCCTGACCCCATTTGCGGTGTTCGCGGGGATTGTAACCAAAGCAGGTGTAATCCTACACCCCAGCAGGGCTCGTTCACGACTAAGAGCTGCCAGGATGCGTGCGCTGCTAGCGAAAATTGCGGCTCTTTCGTGTTTTTCCCGGGGTTTAATGGCTGCTTTTTTCTTGCCGAGTCCCTGTTCAAATCCGGATTCTATGAGAACGACTCAGCCGAAGGTTACTGGTATGATCGTGCCTGCAGCATTGAGGAGGGAGATTGATAGAGTCAGTTACTTAGATTTCCCTCATTGTCAGATTGCATTTACCTGGGATAAACCCTTGAGAGCCTTTGGTAGATTCGGTGTATAAAGGCGGACCTGATTCCGCGATTCTCTCGGCCTTGATTGTTAACTTCCTTGTGGTGGATTTATTAGCTCCGCTAGTCTAGAGTTTCGCTCTACTTCTCATCGAAAACTTCTTACTCTAGAATAAATTAATACCAGATTAACACCAAAGCATTAGTATCTTTAGTGAGAAAGTATTTTCATTTACGCGTTATAATAAGGTTTGCCTTGATACAAATAAGTTTCAGGACAGATAGTTCTTCTTCGCTCAAGTTACAACTCTAATATAGCGATATCTTATTTATATACGCCTAACAGCTTGAGCCATCCTATAATAATTCTTTAATTATAAACCAGAAAAATCTTTCATTTTTACACTTATTGCCAAGAATACAAATTAGATAATAAGAGTTTCCATAGAAGAACCGCTATTATTAAGTAACATATAAGCTATATGTAAGCCAGGCTCTTCCAGATCTAACCGTATCGATGACAGGACCCAGGCAGCTGGTCCAGCTGTTGCGTACTAGATACTATCCTACTACTGCTAGAGATAATTAAGAATCCCAATAGGCCATCCAGTCTTTATTAAACCCTCGAGAGACAACAAAGTGAGGAAGAAACCCAAATATCTCAGACTATGTTAAAGTATTATATACCGGTAGTTCTTTAGCTTATACTTACAGCCAGGAATGAGCATGTATAAACATAGAAGAATGATAGGAAGTCCCTTCGGACTTCTCAGGCTATTAATAAGATGCCTCCGATCTATAGCTCTCTAATTACCACTTTGAAAGTGAAAAGAAAAAGTGTTATATGTCTTAAATCCGGACTATCATTCATAAATCAGCAACTATAAGTTTCTCCTTCAAGTCCAAGGCTTTGGGCTCTCCAAGCTACTACTCGATTTGACCTTGTTACGTTATTACGTTCACCACTTGCTCCTGCGGCTCGTGCCAGAAAGTCGTCACTAGCTTCTTCGCTGACGCACTCTGTTGTGAAATAATTACGCCTTAGGCCCAGGATCAATTAATCCTCCGACGGATTAGTCTCTAGAGCATTTCGTTGCAATTCTCCGGAATCTGTTTGTAGTGTAGCCCTGTACTATACATCCTGGTGGCATCAGTAATGCTCCCTGGAGAGCCGAGTGGCCTGATGTGCTCCTGTTCCAAGGTCTCACACAGTACGTACTACTGCTTCACCGAGAAATTCATTGCACCCGAAAAAGAGCTTTAGGGATTGCTTCTGGAATAGGTGCCCTCCATTAAGTATGCGCTGAACTAAAGGTAAGCCTTCACCTGCTCTTCTTGCCACTCCCAGAATTTTCGCGCTGTTCCCTCACCGCCCTCTGGTTCGTTCTTAGCCCCATTTTGCAGGCCAGTTTTCACAGAACCAACTCGGCCAAACGGAATGACCCAGTCGCCATTCTTCACGTTAGGTGAGAAGCAGGCATAAAGCTCAGTGTATGCGCCGTTGATTGGTGGATAACTGATGAAGTGGTGAAAATGGCCGAAGAGGGAACCAGCTGAGCGAGCAAGATCCGAACGCAAATTACCAGGGTTTAATGCCTGCCTGATTGTTAGATAGTTTATCCAAAATTAAAGCGAAGGAACTGACCACGCTGACAACTCCGGTATCTTGATGCCTTTTGGCGAACTCCGTGGCCTGATAGTAGTTGCCGGCCTTGCTCACGCCATATTTGTACATAGCTGATTGATCACTATGATAATCAAGATTGTCAAGAGGAACACCTTCTCGGGGAGTGGCAGCCTCTGCGGCAGAACTTGAAACCCAAACAATGCGCACGGCCCCTGTAGAGCTAGTTCGCGAGGTAGAGATAAGCAAAGGAGTAAGCTTCTTAGTTAAAAGAAAATGGCCTAGGCAGTTGGTTCCTAGATGAATCTCATGACCCTGTGCCGTCACAAAGCCTGCTTGTTGTAGAAGCATGACACCCGCATTGTTAAAAAGTCCATCGAGGCGAGCTTCAGCAGCGATGAAGAGATCTGCTGCGCGCGAGCAAGAAGATAAGTCACCCAGATCCAGTTCCAGGAGCTTGAGAAGTCCAGTTGAATCGGCGTTATGAGATCGGATCTCGTCGATAGCAGATTGCGCCTTTGCTCCATTTCGAGCCGCTATATAAACTGTGGCATTCTTGGAGTAAAGGATATCGGCAACCACCTTACCTACCCCAGTGTTGGATCCAGTAACAAGAAAGACCTAGCAAATTTATTATACCGTGAGTATTTAGACTGCATGCGGGTTAAATACCTTGCCAGCCAGTTCAGGAACGTTGTCTTCAGTGAACTGAGGCTTGGGAGGACACAACTGGGAAAGAAGACTCATGATCTCTGATGATTATAAGTGGCTACTATAGAATGAGGAAGCTCAATACAGTTTGGACAGGATGAATAGGCAGTCTTATAGCATTAAGAGCTGGGACGAAGGTAAAAGAAAAGTATTAAATCCCAGATTATCGGAGTTACCGGGCTTCTGTGTATATCGGGCTCCGAGAGCGCCCGCTTTCCGCCAAACCTTAACATGTGCCGCCATGCCTAATATTGCCATTGTCTTCTCCCCGGCCGAGATTGGAACTACTTGGTAAAGAATTAGAGGGTCAGATTATCGATGTATCTACCTGGGTATAGCCATGATAGCATCTGTTGAAAAGCTTAGCGCCGGACCGTGGCCAGTGATGGTCGTTGTAGCCGAGGGGAACTGAACATTTATCTCAGAGTGACTTTTCTACTTTCCTGAATCCATTATTCGAATCCAAGAGAGTATCCTTGTTAATTCGGGCATCGTGTATATCGTGCGACTCTGCTATCAGAAGTCTTATTCCGTAGGGTCTAAGTCACTATTACAAATTATTGAGACTTTGGTAGTACAAGAAGTACGGTTTTCTGGTGAATTGAAATAAATACGTTGGATTTGGTGGTGTCACTGGGCGTTTGCGCGTAGCGATAGATTAAGCTACTGAAGCGATGGAGTGCCCATGAAGGTGAGCTTATTCTTTCATATACCATACTCTTCTTTCTAAAAATGACGGCTACCAGTATTGTTAATTCTAAGGCTGACAGGCCTTGTGTTACCCTGCGCTGTCACCGCACGCGCCGCCAGGACGGACATCCGGACTCTTGTGTGATTGCCCGCACTGTTGTTCCGGACTTCTGGGCATCCCAACAGCAGAGACGCGGGCGGTTGGCTTCTACCACACGAAGGGTTGTTGCTAATTTTGAATCAAGATTGGCTCATCTCCTTCGATCTCAGATCTTCTCCGACTCATCATCAGTACCTGCGATCAAGATATCAAGGCGTGATATCACACAAGGGCATACGTTCGTCAAGCCAAATGGGTACGGAACAACAAGCTCCTCTGCCGCTTTCATTTTGGCATTAGCCCTTGTGGGGATGCAACGGGATCTAACTGCCTATGGGAAGATCAAGAACATTCCGAACAAAAGTCTCCGTATACATGTTGCAGCGAGAACTCTCCGAACCCTAGTCTAAGTCGGGAATCAGAACAAAAATTCTCTGTCCGGCAGATCTGAGCTGAGACCTGCAAGTGTATCCTTCGGTATGATCCCACTCCAGCCTTGTCAATAATCTGCTCACGGCCCTACTAAACACCCTACGAACCGTGTTGTAGGACCAGGAATTACTTTGTCTTATCTCAAAATCAATCTCCCTTCGCTCAATAATTTCTTAAGTCTCCACTCGACTTAAGTTGGAAAGCCTTGATAGCGCAAGCTTGTTTTATTTCATGTCATTTATCGAAACGATTCACACCTTGCTGTCTCTCGTACAAAGTGGGAAGTGAGAAAAGTCTCCTAGTACAGTACTTCGGTAAAGCTTCTAAGACTCGAACTCGAATTAGTGCGATGAATCTTCTAGCCGTAAGCCCTGTCCCCTGTTTTAAATACCTCAACTATGGGGGTGTTTTCCCTAGTGAAGATATCCGTTTCCATTAGAAGGTAGCTGTTAATTCGGCGTATGAGAGAAGTGTATAAGCTGTCGACAAAGAAAGGTATATTACGCAGATAGGGGAAATCACCTCGAATCTCTACGAATAAGAAATTCATATAGCTATGACTTGCCTTTACCTATTAGAGCTTATATATAAAAGGAGATAATAGCTAATACAAGACAATTATCAGGTATCCTGTGTCAAGCTAGTTTTCCAACGCTTCTACATGTTGCCGTCCGCTTAAATACCCCTAAGGCAATCATCAATTATCTCAGCAAAGGCAAGACACTCCTCATCATGCAGGGCTCTTGTAAATATCTGCACCGCACACGGTGCACCTTCGAGTAAACGTGCATCATCTCCAAACAAGTATCCAGTCAGTAAACACCAGGCAATTATTAACTGATTGACTTACAGTCTGGACCAATTTGCCCGGGCCCCTTAGAGAACGGTTTGTCTAGGTCAACCTCTGAGACTCGGCCAAATGGGATGATGCACGAAGGGTACTGTCGCTTGGTTAACCTTATCCCGCAGCTGCCAGCTTACACTTACGTTGAGGATGTTGGTCAAAGTCGTGTAGGGTGGGAGCCCAAATTTGTCATGCTCAACAGCCGTGCTCTGTGCTGGTGGAGACAGCACCACATCGATGTCCACCCACAGTTTTCTCCAGTCTTCAAAGATCTCGGCTTTCTTGGCGTTGATGATTGACAAACGATCAAGACGATCGAGGCCACTGGTATCGGGCACGAATCGATGTTTCAGCTCTCTGGCCATACTATGAAGGTATTCGACCGACTGAACCAGAGGCTCTCCTCCAGCCTCAACATGTTGGTAAGCCGTGTCATCAAGGAGGAAAATGGGCCAAGCAACTTCGGTTGCATCGGCGACGTGGCATTGCTCGGAGGGCAGAGGCACAATTTGATGGCCGCTAGCCTGGAGTAGCTTGGCTGCTTCCTCCATAGCACGAGCGACTGGAGGGTGAAGAGGATAAACTAGGTCCTCGGACAGTAATCCGATTCGTAGTTTCTGTCCAGGCATGATGGGCACATCTCTCCACGGTACATCGATCGCAGTCGAGTCATGGGCAGGCGGATCCGCTTTCAGGATCGCCCTTGTTAAAGCTTTCAAGCCTCTCACATCATTGGAAAGAGGACCAGCGGCGGGAATGATGCCAGGCATTCCGGGCTTTGTGCAATCTTGCTGTCCGCCGTATGGGATTCGACCAATGGAAGGCTTGAAACCATAAACCCCGCAACAAAGTGAGGGGATTCTAATAGACCCTATCCAGCGCTGGTCAATATCACGTCTTCTATCATCGTAGCAAGGGCCAACATACCTCCAACGTCCGTACCAACACCAAGAGCCGAGCCTCTGAAAGCAACAAGTGCTCCCTCACCGCCGCTGGAGCCACCTGGGCTCAGCATTGTGTTCCAGGGGTTCAAAGTCCTTCCAAATATGTTGTTCTCGCTGTCTACAGTCTTTTCGGCCGTCAGCCGTGGGTTGGCTATCGCAGCAGCAATATGACTTACAGCCAATGTTTGGGGAACGTTGGTTTTGACGTATGTGACAGCTCCGAGTCTGTGTAAGATGTCCACTAGAACAGAGTTGGTCTTGGAGACTGGCTTGTCTAAGAACGAGACGATGCCGAGAGTGCTTTGTGTCCCAGCTACCTGAAAGGAGTCTTTTAGAGACACGGGAAGCCCATGTAATGGGCCGCAAATCTGGCCCTGTGCTCTCAGTTCATCCAGATGCTGCGCTCTTTTCAGAGCTTCGCCAAAAAATACTTCAGTAAGGCAATTGGTCTAGCAATTATAGTCAGTTGGCTACCAGGCCAGCCACCATGGGCACATTCAATGATCAGCAAGGGTAAAAGGTATGGTTACTAGTTGGTGTGCAATGGCGGCTCTCTTGCAATATGCTGTTGTTACTTGGACCGATGTCAACTCCCCCGACGCCAGGCATTTAAGGAGCTTCTCAGTAGTGTAACCCTCGGTAATCTCAAGTTCCTTTTTCGTCAAAATACCACAAAGGCGTACAGTATCCAACCGGATGAGATTGTTGGGGTTGGTGTCGAGTGGTGACGAGAGTAGAGACAAGACTGCGTCAGGAACCTTCCATTCCTGAGGCATGGCCCCAAACTGTTGTTGGCGCTTCTCGTAGACTTTTCGTTTCCAGTCCATTTCGGACAAATTCGTAGAGCGGATAATGATGATGCTGGTGCTGGGACGAGGGCGAAGTAGAAAATCCTGTTAATTATCACACTCTTCTGAAATAGAGTATCAACGTCGACTTGAGACCTTTATTCCCTCGTCACCCGTTCGGAGGGTTTTTCCATGGGCGGAGAGTATTGGCCAATCATAGCTAGCTACTGACACAAACTTGTCGGGTCTCGGTACTTGCGGGTGCTGTGTCCTTTTGTTCTAGGTCGAAGGTTTATTTATCGGAGAGTTTCGACTGATGGCAGAGATTTTCTGAGGTTTGCCTATGTAAGAGACTAAGTAGAGTATATTAAAGGCCTTAATCTGGATAGCTTTTATTATCGTTTTTAGTTGAATGTATTACGTAGCTCTACGTTTATTGCTCATCAACAAATAGGACATTTCTTAAATAATAACAAGTCTATCTATGTAATCTATCAGAGTAAGCTTCACATTTACTAATATGTTCTGTCTCATACTGCTCTTTGATGATCTCCAGCATCGTGTCTTGCAAAGATGTCCAGCCCAGCTCGCCAAGGTCACGCAGAAGCCTCTCTGCGTACGTCCTGGGCGTGATCTCGACAGTGTCCTGGCCACCAGAGAAATTTCCAATGAACTCCCTCTCTGGTGAGTGTCTGCGCATAATCTCCAAGATACTATCCCAGCTGAAATGTTCGGCGAATGCAAAAACCCTCCTTTCACGTACTTCGGGCAGAGTCGCTCCGGCAACGTGCAGCCTTGCTACATCCTGGACATTGACGAAGTATTCTAATACTTGTTATAAAAAGCTGGGAAATTTATTTCTTAGATAAAGACTCACGAGGAGCAAGCACCATGTGCGGTGGCTCGATGTTCCCTTCCCAAAGAGCAACAGGCAACCCCGAACTGCTGGGATACCCCTGATTAGCTCTATCGAGACTCTTTCCAAAGATGACGCTTGGCAAGACTACAGAGGTTAGATTCACTTTCCAGAGGATACACACACAACTCAACGTTACCGGTATTGACAATCAATTCGGGATGGTTGAGTCGGTTCTCTCCGTGGAACTTCCAGATTTCTTGCTCAGCTTGGGTCTTGCTGGCTGCATAAACAATCGGGGCCCGCTGCGGCTCGTATGGCGGATCTACCCACGCCGCTTCCACCGCAGCATCGTTCCATGTACCTTCCGTAATAGTCATGGTTGGCTGGCCATGTTCGAACCAGGCTGTAGCGGCAGAAGACGAAGTAAATACAAAGCGCTTTACCCCTGGCTCACTGTAAGCAGCTTTCAACGCAGCCACTGCACCAGCGACCGAGTCGGGAATCATTTTGTTCGGATCCGGATTTATTGTCAAGACCGAAGCGGTATGGATCACCGCAGAGACCCCTAAACGTTGAATGAAGTATTAGCGTATCGCGTTAGATTGGCTGGCGTGAAGGGAGGAGCACCTTTCACAACATCGTCAAACGCTCCGTTCGCCGCCATATTTGGGACGGAAACAAGCTCAAAGTTTCCGATTCCATACTTCTTCTCAAACAGTTTCGTGAGCCAAGCGTGTTTTATGACGTCTCTCACGGTTCCGCGGACTCTGAAGCCCTGGAACAAGAATTGGTCCACAACATGCGAGCCCACGAAACCGTTGGCGCCAGTCACCAGAACAGTAGATCCCTTGGGGATGGAAGGCGTGGTTGAAGGTGTCATTGCGACTGAGGATGCAAATTCTCTGATTCAAGGCGGAATGAAGGCTTTTCCTGCACAAAACAAATGGAAACTTCAGACGATAGCCGTCGCCTTGCTTTATATAGCGTAGTCACCAATGTGTAGGCCCCTGGAACCAAAGCTGGTCCCAAACCCTGTCCACGTAACAACGTGAATGCTCTAACCTCCAAGGCTCTCTCAAACTCCGTCATGTTTTGAACGTCAGGTTCCTATCCCAACTGACGGCTCCAGGCGTCCGATAGCCTTCGGGTAATGTCGCCGCGCAGGGAGGCTGGTCCTGTCCATGTAATAAACTAGACATGTTCTACTCCAATAATGCGATGCCATGCCTTGCGAGCAGTACTTCTTGGAGACTTCTTCGGCTTCGAGATAAAGCTCCGCAAATCTCCGCCTTGGTAATAATCTCCACTCCCAGTCAATCAGTCAGCCACTTTTGAAACAACTGATTGGGTGCCAACGCCAAGCTTGCAAGCCCAAAAAGCTTATTTTCTTGCTCATCAGGGCTCATGTGGCGGGTCTACCGTTCCGTCAGTCAGTATGTTGAAGAGCATAGTAAGCCTTGTCTAGAGATCAAAGTCTGTTTTGGATTCTTCATCGCACTAGTGACATTGGAAGTTGTGTTTCGACGAGCACCAAGTTGCGGTGAGCCTTGTGGACAAGGGATATAGATCTTCGGCTCGAAGATCTCTCAATAGCAGTTGTGTTGGTGCACGGCCGCACTATCTATCATGCCATTCTGTATCAGCGTAGTTCGCCGTGCATTCATAGAACAGTTCGAATGATAGACGGCCATCGACCTGCTCTAACCAATCGTCTTGAAAGAAGTCTCCGACAATGAAGTGGGCTTGTCCAAACCCATGATCCCTAGACCTGTCGGAATAGTCCTCTTCGCCGAGCTCGTGACATAGCTGAACAGCCTGGGGCGAGATCTCTAGTCCATAGGCGTCAAATCCGAAGTTCGCAAGTAGCAGTACGTCATAGCCTCTACCACAGCCTACTACCAGAGCACGTTTTCGTCTCGTTTTACGGTATGAGGATCTCGGATTAGAATAGATTCGCCAAGTAAGTTCTGCTTCTGTTCGAGGAAATCGACCAGTGCAGGGTTTGGACAACCTCTATCCCCTGACAGGAAATCGCCACCATCCCACAGAGAACACCATTTGGCATTAGCATCAGAGCCGTCTCTCTCAACATGCTCCAGCACCCGTTGTCTGACATTCCGGGTGTTGGGATCGGACATTATAGGGCTTCTCGTGGGGGCGAACGACGGCTAAGGGGGTTGAAAGGCAAAAGTGAACCGCAGTTGCACGAACCATTGGCTGCCCAGGCGTAATAATTAGTTGACAATACGAACGGTTGACAGAAAACGAGGAAATGAGACTAACGGTCTCTTCGGAGAGTCCGGTACTGAGCTCAATTAGTGCCGGTGACTTTGAGAGCCGTTGATTGAGCTCAAGTGTCCGTAGTCTGTTGTCATTGCTAACAGATGGCATTCAAAGTCAACAGTGTTATCCTCACCAATGAGGTCCCGTCAAACCCTCCGGCTCTTAAGGTCTACCGCCTTAAAGCTGGTCCCGAAAATTTCTGGTTTATTCATAAGTGACACCGATTTCGTGTACAGTGATCTATTAATAACCCCAGATCTGAGGGGCTTCCAGCTAGCTACCTATATGACATTGCGCGACCGCTAACAGTGCCTGCAGCGTAGCTGACGAGGCCGGGAAATCAAGGCCTCAACAACGCAGGTATCTTCATCATCGAGCTCATAGACCGACTCGAACTTCTTCGAAAGACCTTCGAAACGAATGTGTTCGGGCCCTGGAACTGCTTTTAAAAGCTTCGGTAGCACCTCTCATTATCAACATAACCTCAGATCAAGGCTCCGTTACCGGGGAGCTTGATCCAAGTAAACACTGGGCTGCGTTGCCTGGAGAATATTATAGGGCTAGCAGATCTGCGATGAATATGATGGCTGCACGCCAGAAACACTCTTACAAGGAATGGGGATGCCGAGTTTGCGCCTTTAATCCTGGCTTTTGCGTCACGAACCTGACGGCAGTTACGGGTTGAGAGAGGGGCGCGGCCAGCTGTTGATCCTGCCAATGCTATGGTCGAGATCATTCTAGGTAAAAGGGATGATGAATTCGAGCAGAACGGAATGCTGTACATTGATGGCGGTGTATTACCCTGGTAATGACATATTCGTCTGGATCTTCTTATCCCTCAATATGGCCATGTATTATTGAACGATGTATTTATGAGATGTATATAATCTCCTCTCCTATCTAATTAAAATCAAGAATCCTTTCCGCAGAAATATCAAAAGAAGAGGTAAGCGTGTTGGGACCTCAACCCCTCAGAACACGTCTGCGAAGCCACGTATCAGTCAGTATGATGTTACTGTTGCACAAGTGTCTAAACTGCTATCAATTTGTGCAGCACATAGGGTGGGAAAACTCACAAAGTCCATCCAGGAAACGTCCACTAAACTAAAGGGATTGGCCTGCCTCTCATCCCACACGTTGGCCAGCACTTTAGCTAGGGCTGGATGTTGAAACCCCGTTGCTTTCTTGATCCCACTGATACACCACTTGGCGTAATGTATTTGATGCGGCGAGGAACTGTTGGCCCCAGCTAGGAATATGGGAAACAAGAGCCGCTTATAGAAAACGCTATCTCGAGGTACTGATGAACAGACGTCAAGAATAGCGGACACCGATGCCTTGATCTGAGGATCATTACATGAAACAACGTGAGGATCCGGGAACTGCATGATTCGGAGCAGACAAGCATGTCTGTAAGCCTCGGCCAGATGTTTCCATTCGTCATGCCCTGAAGGGTAGACGACTTCCTCGGGATCCCAGCTGCGGAAGAACATTTCGGCGTCATCGAGTACCTATTGACACTGCGTTAGATATGTTTCTAGTATTCGTTGATCCTCACGAAAAGTTCGGTGCTTGTACGCGTCAACCTCGAATTGAAACACCGTACCTGTTTAAACTGCTCGAGCGGGAGGTCTCCTGCTAAGTTGGCTTTGCCGGCCGCCAGAACCTGGCCTATTTCGTAAAAGATACTGGGAGGGCACCCCACAAGGGTGTGAAGGCTAAGGCTGCCATGATCACGCACGCATCTGCGTATGTCTTGTGAGTAAGATAGCTTTTCAGCCCCACTGAAACCACGCAACATGTCCAACCTGAACTAAGTCAGTAATGATAGACACCTAGTTCTTATATGATTTACATACCAGGTTAAGGCAGATGTGAAGAAAATCCCGGCCTTGGAACGTGTCGAGGAGTCAGCTGGGTAAGCCATTCTCTTGCAAAGAAATGAGACACCAGTTAGATGTGCGCCATTAGCCGAGATGCCAGTCTCACACACCTAGATAACAATTAACGGGATATCCGACCACACGCGTAGAGTTTTACATACGTCATGCAGTACCAGTAGTAGTACTATTGCCAAAATGTACTCTGCTTCTAATGGCTCAAGGTTGGAGACCTCTTCTTTATGAAGTAAAGACCCAAGAGAGTGTAGAGCTGAGATCCTATAACTACAGGAAGTTGCAACAAAGTACTGGCTATTTTCGTTTCCTGAAATATGCATATGACATACTGAAAGACCAAGTAGAGCGTGAAGGATACCCTGGTGTTGGTAAGCGAGGGGTAGGACATATTTCTGAAATGGGTTCTCTATGCCCTGTGCCTGAACCGTGAGATGCTGACTGAGTGTTCGTTCAACTAGCGTGAATGGTTAAGAGGCGTGTCGGATTGCGAACGAGGTGATATCTTACAGTACTCAATGATGGGCTGATTAGCAATGACCTCATTCTCCAGCTGAGGGCTTATAACAAGTGGCGAGGTGAAAGAGGCTTGAGTTGCTGAGGGCTGAACATTAGTTGGCGATGAAGGCGACAGGTAATCCGAGATAGATGAATCGTGGTTTAAGTCTTCGGCAGATTCGAATAGATTGTTGTCCAAAGACTCAGTAACAGAGGGATCTATAGAAGGTGTCGCTGCGAATACGGTCTCAGGCACTGCCGGTGATTCCAGAACTGACTCATTGACGGTCGTTATTGTTGACAAAGGCAAAGGCTCGCCCGAAGATGAGACTTCGGAGCTCTTCTTGCGTGATGGAGCAGTCAGGATCTCGCAGAACTGGAAACGTGGAGGGTAGCCCTCGCAGTGGAGGCCTCTGGTCCGACATGATCGCAGATGGGACGTTTGCGATCACATTTGCGGCATTTCTTGCGACAAGTACCACAAGCTGGCTCTGCCATGAGGTGAGATGTCAGTGAGCACTCTATAAGGTGACAACAGGTGACGCTGATACTCTCTCACCTTTACGCAGAACTGCCACTTGGCTTGACGGAAGAGAATACATGCTGGTCATAGCTTCTTGGCCTGGGATGTGAACAACAGACGAGCGAACCAGGGTGACAGGGAGTTAATATTGCTAGGTTCCTATCTGTGCAGATTAAGTAGTAGGGATGAGAAGAGAAGGGAAGGGAGAATTCACTCATTCACTCATTGGGAGCCTCAGTCTAATCCTGCCAGAGGTCAGTCTACCCCACATTAGACAAAGTTCATGAAACCCGGGGGAGGCGATATCATGGGACTGCTAGTACTTGGCCGGTTTGTTCCCCATCACACCTTATCAGTTTGGCGCATGCCCTAGCGCTGACCCCCGTCTCTGGACAGTTGGCTCCGGTAAGGCGGGGTTCCACTGAGCTATCAATACTCTCAGAACCTTGCTTCTCGGGGGCTTGGTGAATAAACTGTAGCATCCGAAATTGCCTATTGGGGCTAGCATGAGTTGCAGAGACAGCACAATCCACACATGCCAGCCCGCTTAAAGAGGCAGTAGTCAACGGCCCTGCAGAAGCATGGATGAAATGGACCAGAAATTGGTTAAGACAGGAGGTCCGCCGTAGATAAGCTCTGTGTGCTATCATTCATTACCTCAAACTTCAGTCTTTACAACACGATAGAAAACACCCAGACAAGCCTTGAATATCTCCATCTAACACTCACGCCGAAGATGACGGAAGTCAAGTATTTTACCATCCAATAAAGCCAAACGCTTTTCCTTCTAACAACTGAATAGTATTGAGCCTCCCATTTCCTCTGCAGCGCCCGACCTTGCAGCTCCTCACGACACCCATAACCGCGAGTTGAAATCCCTTTCTTCAACATCTAACCCTCAGGATAAAGCATTGTTACCCGTCAGCAAGCTGGACGGACCCATCTCTCATTTACACCGCCTCATTCATACGCGTGATGGCCATGACTCCGTGATACTCTTACTGGCCTATATAACACAGTTCGCTGTATCTGTTCTGGAAACACCGAAACCACAAGCACTGCAGGCTTGGTCTATCAAAATCGGCGTGCTCGTTCAAAAAGCGTTTTTGACGAACAAGCTGTCAGCTCTCAAACCAGCGTCGTTACTATCGACAATACCTGCCCATAAACTACGCCTTGTCGAACGACTGCGGGCGCTTTCGAGCATGTTAAATGACTGGCACACAATGAGTCGATTGTGGGGTCTAGTCACGATGTGGATGCTTACAAAAGGGTTCATCACGAGCTCTGGTAATCCTACACAGGACAAGGCGGCAGAACAAACGAAGAGTCGACAGACCCAAAGGGTTGAGAAGGCCATCACAGCAACACAGATCATGTCTCTAACATGGTTCTTTGTCTTCGACAATACAAATTGGTTGGCAATGCGTGGCATATTCAAATGGTCAAAGGAATCGCAGTCCAAACTCACGGCCTGGTGCGCAAGATGCTGGTGTATCTACGTATTAGCCGAGATGGGACGATTGTTACACGAACGAGTTCGTCAAGTACGAGATGGCGACAAATACGATGACTTGTCTCGCTCGAGCTGGAAAAAGAAGTTTGTTCAGACTTCTGCCTGGTTGCTGTTATGTGTTGACTATACGGCACCAAGTGCGTTGCTTCCTGGACCAGTAGCTACTTTCCTGGCAACCTATGCCGAGTACATCACAGTAAAAGGACTGTGGGATGCGACTGCTGAAGCCAAGTAATAACCAGTCATAGCATTACGAGAAGTTTCATCTGACTATTTGTGCTTTCAGTTCCATCATGAATATTTCCTGGTATTTGCATCCGTAGAGTTGGTGTGTTGTAATAGGAGATACTGCATCCATACTCTGTTTGTAAAAAGCATACGAGACTCCCATTACCATAGCCCATAGGCTAACGACGATGTTCCTGTCCTGATAGATTTGCCAAGCATGTGCGTCCTCTTTCTACCACCCATATCTCCTATTGAAATAGCCTGGCTTGACTTGGCGAGGGCCGTTTCAACAGCCGCAACATGATAGCTACCGCACCACGCATCATCTACCCCACTCAGATCATTACCATGAAGTTTGTGGTTCCATTTACACATGTTTCTAAGCGCTCGGGTTAGAGCCGGTTTTAGTAAGTGGAGAGCAAGTGGCCAGAACTAGTTGGCCTTTGGGATCTGTAACCTGTGGGGAAACCAAGCAAAGAACCTGGATCGCGTTGGAATAATTGCCTAATTGGGAAGATACACGAACATGCTGAGCCACAGTGTTCTTTGCACTAACGCAGTGTCAATCGGTCGATTCTAGTGCGACGAATAGGATAGCTCCAAAATAATGGTCCAGCCAACGATCACTGGTGCGTAAGTCCTATCCGTAAGTGGAAGTCAATCCAACAGCCCGGAAAGCCAGTCCGTCTGTGCAATGCATAGCCGTGTAATTACTCCCGTATCATGCAATTGGATTAACAAATAGCCACAGAATCACCATGTCGCTATCAGACCCTACCTGAGATACCCATCCCTTCGTCAGCGACATCGCCTCTACAGCGCCACTCTTTCTTTACATGGTGTCTGTTCATATTCGTCCCCCCAGAGGTATTTGCGAAATGTCAAATTCGGCCATAGTAATTGAGTCAGAAGTTGACCCAGGTGTGTAATCCGAATCCTTATAGCAACCAATCTTATGTTAAGACATCAAGTCTTAGGTCGCGTGGATTCCACTGACCACCAGTTGCGGCGCAGGTTTTACACTCAGTTAGCGACTTCTGAATCAACAAATTTCAGCGTGTATCGGGATCAAGATCGCACGGGAACATGGGGATGGGTGAATTCACTGATACACTTCTTTGCAGTTGTGGCGGCTGGAAAAGGATCGCGGCCACTGTAGAATACTGCATGATCATAATAATTGGATAAATTCTACTTTAAGACCTGTCACGAGGGTGATAGCTCTATTCAACTTGTCTCACGTGAGCTTAGAGCGCCGGTATTACCCACGTTTGCCTGGAAATGACTTTTACGGCCGCTCAAGTGAAAAAGCTCCATCATCGTTGCCGTGTTAGAAGGCACTACATTTAATCGGGGTATCCAAGCCCCCCGCGTTGTAGCCAACCGACTAAGATTCGGCGGAGAAATGGAAACACTGAAAACCATCTTTGACATGTGGATGCTCCCTAGGTTCAATGGCTTCTACTGTAGCAACCCCGCTAGGGATAATCCAGAAGGGAAATGCATAAGAACGTGGATGAAAGCAATATTGACAAAGTTCAAGAATTATTTATCATTCATCGGCGAAATTGCATTTTGGGCTGTTGCTGATTCTCATGTTCTACGGTGCTTGCAACCCGTAATCCTTGAGTGCGTCATTCCTTCTGTAGGGCCGTCATCTGGCCGTTGATAGTTACAAAGAGATGGTGCCTCGATATATAATATACAATTCGTTCCATATACTCCAATGAACCTAAATATGGGATGGACGGCAACATGATTCTTTCTCAACGGTGTGCAAAGTTGACTTGTTATGACTCTGGTTGGATCGAGGAACATCATTTGAGGGGTTCGCCTCGAAGAAGTTGGCTGGCTTTAGAGACATAACAAACTTCTCTACCGGCATAACGGGGAAATCTGTGGCGAGTTAACATGCAGTCAGAGATCAGGACTGCGCAAAAACGTACCTTCAGGTCGAGTGACGTGCGTGACTCCGAATGAATGCCATAATACAACGTCCTCGTTCTTGACGTTCTCCTCTCGGTTGCTCCAGATGGCAAGACCGGTATCCTCCCGGCTCTGATTTGTGAATTCTCCTGAAGCCCACAACTCATCGTCCTGATATTTGGTGACCCAAATAGCTTTGGAGGTAAAGATTCCGCGACGATAGTTAAAGGTCTTGGGTCCCATCATGAGCATTTGACTAGGAACGGGGTTTAATTTGTATCCATGGGGCTTGCCAGAAACCGAGTTGATGCGAGATTCGTTGATGATCTTGTAAGTGCGATTCTTTGTGATATCCAGCTCGTATCCACCCGGCTTGTTGATCGCTGTCGAATTGACCTTGAAAGCACAGCCATAAGGATCAATCTCTGGATTCTCAATGACAGGATGGCATTCGTCATACGCGATTGTATTCTTCTCGTCACCGTCCAGGTTGGCGTCGACTCTGGCGCAGAAGATGTGCTGGTGGTTGACCGCCAAGACACCAGGCGCAACAACAGTTCCCCAGGGCACTTGAAGTCCTTGGCGGATAGGCATCGTGGAGACGATACCGGTGGCCCGAACCTCAATGTGGATGTTGGCAGCCTGATCTAGAACAAAGGCTAAGATGTACTCGTAATTAGCAACGGTTGCGGTGCACTGGATCATGAGCTGTCTGTTTCTCACTACCGAAGACTTAAAGTTTCGGAAGTTTGTGTGCTTCCATCCAATGCCGTCGTCGATCTCATGCATACAGACAACGTTGGGCATCACAACAGGCTCGCCGTCTCTAGTCACTCGCACACCACTGAAGTAGGCAATGTGGCCAAGACAGTCACAGCCGAGGCTGAGACTGTTAGACGTCAGCCCAAAGCCAGAGTCACCCAAGTCGAAAGCTTGCTTTCGATGGTAAGGAGTACGAGGATCGCCGTACGGAACGGTCATCTCACTCATGGAGACTCTGTAGAAGAGCGGGCGACCGTCGTACTGTACATCGTGGAGGACAGGACCTTCGCGGAGGGTCCAACCCAGCTGGAAAGACCACTTCTGCCACTCAACGCGTCGACCAAAGATCTTGAACGAAGGACCCTCTGGCTGGACGACCTGCAGTGGCTTGAGGTCCTTGCGGAAAGCATCTTCTCCCATGATGCTTGCGCTGTATTCTACAGGCTTCACAGGCTCCCATGGCTGAGTCTCGGGATCCAGCTCATCGCCAGTGCCCATGGGGAGTCTTTGCAGCTCCACAAGCTCTAGAGTATGCGCATCGAAGATTGGGGCAAGAGGAATGGGTAGCGAATAGTGATTGGCCTCGGGATCGTCGCTCAAGGCGACGTACATGTAGCATTGGAATAGTCGTCGTCGTTCGTTAGGATCATCGGTTCCGAAAGCCCAAGGGTCATTGTGAACACGAGCACTAAGTTGTGTTAGAGATGGTTGTTCGCATCAGGAAGTGGTTACTTACTTGCGAGGAAGCTGTAGCTTGGCAACCTCAGCTTGAACTTCAGGGTGGCTGTTGCAGGCCTTGTTGACGAGTTCAAATTCGTGCCAGTCAACTGGGCCTTGAGAGTCTGGAGCTTCTGTTTCTTTCTCGACTCGCTTTTTTGCAACGTTGACAATTGCGATCAAAAGAGAATGGCTACCCTTAAGATGATAGTAGACTCGGGCTCTCCGATCAGGCGCTGTCCCTTTGTGACGGAGGTATTGAAGTGTTTGAGCTTTGGCTGGCTCAGCAAGGTCGATCAGCTTGAACCTCAGCTCCTCTGCCCGGCATCCGACGTGTTTCAAAAGGATTTGCGATGCTGTCTTCACTTCCTCGGGCCTCAGTAGGTCCAGAGGGTGAGGTGCCTGCTTGTTGGAAGCGTGAGAGGACATATTGGACGAAGGTTTTTAGCGAAAACAGGATGAAGATTAAAGAGATAGCTGATCTAGTCTTGTCTCAATGCCTAACCATTCCTCGCGATTTGATGCCATATTATACGCGCTCGACTCGTTTTATCCGACATCGTAGTTGATACTGACAAGAAGCTTCAAGTAACAAGCAGGATGCGGGGTGTACATGACCCAGCGCCTCCGCAGTGGTTTTATTACCGAAAATGGCAATGCCCTCAACTTCACATGCCGCCACTCGTGCTTATCTGTGGGGAAAGCTTAAGTCACCCCTCATTCTGGGGAAATAAGCTGGGATCTAACCTTTTGTAGGGGGTATTCCACCTGGTGGCACTTGTTGCACTCGTTGCCGTTTACGGTAGGGCAAGCAGCTGATCCGCGGCCCATCCGTAGTTCAGGACTTTACTCGTCATGACATGTCAATGGGGAAAGTGACGACTTTCCAATATCATGGTATTTATCTACCGATTCCCTTATCGGGTTTTCGAAATGGAAGACCATTGGCAGATCAAATCTATCTTTACGCAAACCAAAAACACTCTACAAACATTATGCCTAACTTCGAAGGACTTGACTTGACTGGCAAGACTGCCATTGTGACTGGCGCCTCCAGGCAGGCTCTTCCTCCTTCTCGACACGACCGTTACTGACACGACTTACTACAGAGGTATTGGTGCCGCTATCGCCATCCTGCTCGGCCAGCGTGGTGCCAACGTCGTTGTCAACTTCACCAGCGCCAATAGCAAGCAGCGCGCCATGGACGTTGTCAAGAAGATCGAGGCGACCGGCTCCCGAGCGACACTTTGCCAAGCAAGTGTAGCAAACGTGAAAGAAATCTCCAAGATTGTCGATGCAGCACTACAACTTAGCCAAACTGGCAAGATTGAGATCCTGGTCCACAAGTACGAGTTACCTGTTATCTCAAAAAGCTCATATGCTGACAACCACGAACAGTGCGGCGCTAGGGGTTGACGCAAACCTCGACGAAGTCACCGAGGAACTTTTCCAAACACATTTCGACACCAACGTGAAGGGTCCTATCTTCCTTACTAAAGCAGTTATCCCCCATATTGCCAAAGGCGGCCGCGTAGTGTTCGTCTCGTCGGCCGCTGCTCGTCTCGGCGTCGCTGGCCAGACAGTTTACGGCGCGACAAAAGCTGCCAATGAATCCTGCGCTCGGGTATGGGCAAAGGAACTTGGACAATCACACGGAATCACTGTAAATTGTGTAAACCCGGGACCTGTTGCCACTGATCAATGGCAAGAGAGTGATGATCAGTTTAGACAAGACATGCAGCCTCTTATTGAGTCGACGCCGGCAGCAGCGAGAATCGCCGAGGTGGATGATATCGCGCCGCTGGTTGCTTTCTTGTGCACTGACGATGCGCGATGGGCTACTGGCTCTGTGCTTTGCGCCAACGGTGGACTGTATAACTAGACAATTAGGCAGAATACAAATTCTGAGAATAGACAATGTAACTTTACAACTTCTTTCTGTATTGCATAAACTTGAGCTTCATCATTATGGTGACACTGTTGGGTGGCGAGTAATTAGCAGTTTGTTCATGTCGGCCATAAACCATTCTGTCGTGGTTCGACCATGGTTCATCAAGGCCATGATTAAGATGTGGAAACACCACCAACCACGTAAATTTATCAAATCTGTTGCTTTCTTGCATCCCATAAGTCCAAACACCGCACAATTTCTCGACTAACGGCAGACTTGTGAAAAATGAGACCAAAGGACGCCATAAGTTTATCCAATATAGGGTATGTGTCCGTAGAAGTACTCGTGGCTGACACATCAATTTAAATGGAATGTGTGGAAATAATGAAAAATAGATAACTTGAACGGTATTATTAATGTCATTGTTTTCCTTGACACTACATTGCACACACGCTGCGTTATGTTGACAAGGTCGATGGCTGATATACACCTCTGCTTGCCTCACAAGCCACCACGTCACGTTGGCATTATTTGCCGCAAGGCAGTCGACCTGCGATATGATCAAGATAACAAGATCCGACTCAAATGCGAGGGAATCATTGTGACGCTTCCGGCTGGCCGGCCGGTAGCATTACTGGCACACGGCAGACACGACTTACAGTTCCGATCTTGGCTCGGGATCGGAAGCCGTGTAACGCACGAGAGTGGAGTGGCTTGACGCCAATCAAGGCTAAACTCAATACAGAAATGCTCCCAATTCCACTAACGCCAAGACCAAATCGTGGGGAATATCTGGGGCGCAGCAGTCGGAGGCGATAACGTCCCGAGATAATTACAGGCATGAAGGGATTGAGGGGTGATCTTGCCACTGCTATCTACTTTCTCGCCATAACGGGAATAGCATTAAGATTGACTCTTATCGTTTCTCTCAGCGTATCAGAAGTGCTTCAAGGTTATCAGGAAAGATCGTTACCTGACAGCGTTCAGTGTTCGATACTAGTGATGCCTTCAGCTTGGTTATAGCCCTTAAGAGTCAGAAAGAGCAGTGATGCCCAATGGATGTATAGATACGAATCGGTAAAGGCATTTAGACATGGGTCCCCTTGTACGAAGATAAGTAACTAGGTTGCTGAGCCGAAGATTCCTCGGCTTCGAGATGTACGGCCGGACGTGCGGAATCTACGTTTTCTAACCCATGCGGGTTGTATATACACGCCTAGAATCTCACTGCCGAGTAATGTGATGATGATATCAGGCTACATCACGAAGCTAAGAGGTAATCAAGTCTCGGCGAGGAAGTTTGGGCCATGTTCCAATTGTGTTAATTCTAGCCCACTCATAGTCGGAAGTAGAGTTATTAGCCGTGCGACTGGGCATCTCTCATGAAGCCTTGATAAATAGGGAAATAATGGCATGGTTACAAACTTGCATCCATGCTAGTCTTGAGTGAGTATCTCCATCGGCCTGGATCTTGGCAACGGGCAGATGGTGAGCAGCATCTTTGACACTTGGCAAACATCCTTATCTTGAATAGGCCTGCATATGCGCAACGCACTGAACAGAAGTGCAACTCGATATCTAAAGTCCATGTGGTGTGACATCACTAAATGCATCGTACTGACAGACCAACTTACAGACGTTGCCAATTTCAGAAGCGCTTCCAGCTCCTGAACCATCTATCCTGTAATAGGAAAGCCTCTAAACAGCCACACCAACCCTAGTGAGAATTGAACGGTAGTGAGCTCGATTAGCGGCTGAGAGTTTCCGGCTTTACGGCTACTGTAGTGTGTTTAGTTGATCAGAATGCGGGGGAGGCTTAGACCAACGCCTCCAGACCTTCCGAAATCCAAGCAGATGCAAGGTTTTCCTCCGCTTCGACGAGAAGCCCCCCATGGGGATTGAACAATGGCCAATAGTTGCTCAAAACCGTTGCCTATCATCAACGAAGCGCGTGTACATGGTATCTCACAGATAGGTCAAAAGATTGGCCACCTAATTCAAGTCTGCTTATTAGTATGCGAGCTTTGGCAGATATCATCCAACCTAAATATCCCTCGAAGCACGGCGACTTCCATCTTCGGACCCAGTCCTTACTCATTCACATTCCTACACTCATCTCTCCAAGCATATCGCTCACATCTTACTCTCAATGTCTGATATGAAAGATCCTACGATGAAGACAAAGGGCCAAGATGGAGATCGCGGTAGTATCGCCAACGGCGTCGTTGTCGGAGACGACATCGACGATGCCATTCTTCGAGCAAATGGACACAAGGCAGAATTGAAGCGTCAGTTTAGCTGGCTGTCTGCTCTTGGTCTTGGCTTTTCCATCACAAACTCTTGGGCGGGTTATCTGGTTAGTAGGCCCCTTCACTCGCTTTGCTGTAGTTACTGACCTCGATTCAGAGCTGCTTCGGCCAAAGTCTCCTGTACGGTGGACCCCAAGTCTGTATCTTCGGTCTCATTGTCGCTTTCGCCGTCCAATTCACTATCACAATTGGCTTGAGCGAGATCGCTTCTGCCTTTCCGGTACGTAACACTCTCTCACACCAAGGTCACATCGGATTAACTAACATAACCATTTCCAGTCTACCGGCGGCCAATATCACTTCTGCTACATCCTTAGTTCCGAAAAACATAAACGATTCTCTGCCTTCACGATCGGATGGATGTCGACCCTCGCTTGGTGGATTGTCACGTAAGAAATAGAACCCTTCGAGAGCATAACTCCAGCTAATCTGACATCAAACTAGATGTTCTGGAATCTCGCTGGCGGCGGTGACCCTCGGTGGTATCATCAACTTCATCGACTCGTCGTTCACGGTCACAAGCTGGCAAACATATCTCTTGTACGTTGCAGTGGCAATCATTACAGGTTAGTTGGTCCAGCCGTCTCCGGCATCTTCCATGCTAACACATGTTCAGCGGTGCCTGTATATGTTGCCTCAAAACGTCTTGCATGGCTTTGCCAAACTGCGCTCGTGCTCTCGGTTATTGGCATGTCTTTGTGGCTCTTTATTCCAGTGGGCATGCATCAACATGTGAACAAAGGTTCGTTCATTGTCGAGTCCGGACTGGGGGTTAGTGGGTGGAACTCCGGTACCGCATGGATTCTCGGTATCTCAAATGGCATGTATGCCTTTGGTGGTACCGATGGAGGTAAGCTACGTGTCTCGCTTACTGAATGGCAGTATCTGACTGCGAATAGCAATTCACATCAGCGAGGAGATGACACAACCAGGCCGTCGAGTGCCTCAAGTTATCATCATGACCATGTTCATTGGCTTGTTCACCGCCTTGCCACTCTTCATTGCCCTCATGTACTTCATGACGGACCTAGATGCAGTCAGGTCAGCGCCGCTCCCTAGTCTGGAGCTAGTATATCAAGCGTGAGTCCCACATCCTGGCAAGCTTTGACAGAAATATTGACATAAAATTAGGACTGGAAATCGTAGCGTCACCCTCTTTCTGACTATTCTGCTTCTGATTGTCTTTATCCGTATGTGCCTCTGGTCCAGAGTACGGTTCCCAATACTGACAAACGTTCTACAGTGTCTTTGCCTTCACAATGGGTCACTTGCGGCCGCATGGCTTGGGCTTTTGCTCGCGATGTATGACACCTAGCATTTTCACAACAATTCTCATAAACTGACAAACTTTCAGAACGGAACACCTTTTCCCAAGTACTTCTCCAAGGTTGATCGAAGATTCGAGTTTCCAGTGCGAACTACGGCATGCGCTTTCGTCTTTGTCGTTCTTTATGGCCTCCTCTATCTTGCATCGACCACGGCCTTCAACTCAATCGTCACATCGGCTGTCTTGTTCCTGAACATTACCTACGCTGTTCCTCAAGGAATACTTCTTTTCCGGGGAAGAAAGGAATACCTACCGCCTCGATATCTGAACCTAGGCATCTTTGGTTATGTTTGCAATACCTTTTCTATCCTGTGGATTGTTCTCCTTGGTGTTACCGTTTGCATGCCTCCGTCATTGCCTGTTGCCATTGGCACAATGAACTATACCAGTGTCATTGTTGTTGGTCTGTTCGCCATCATTATGGTGCTTTGGTTTGTTGACGGTCGACAGAAGTTTGAAGGCCCACACATCGATTGGGACCTTATGAAGGAAGCCAACACCCAGATGCTCCAGGAGAGTCATCACCATCATCATGAAGGCGAAGTATAAGAAAGCAGAGTGACAGGAGAAGCTAGTGAAGTGTAAAATGAGGGTCAGATTGTATCAGAGATGGGATGACAGTACGCAAATAGTTAAAACCCCTCAATCGTTCAAATCAATTTGCACTTTTTACTCATAACATTATTGAAGAAAGAGAGCTCCAAAGAGGCTTCTTATAGCCAAGGGAAAATCTTATTGCTTGCATGATAAGGTTGGTGACTGCCTGGAAATGCGGCGTTATTTTGCTTCAAGGTTCAGAGAGAGAAAACTGTGTCAAAGTATCAGGCGTGATGCTTTATTGTGTAAACAAACAATTGTGTTTTTTTAGATGTGTGGCCTTGATCTATCTCTTCGAGATATTGAATAAGGTATCTATATATATATATATACTCATAACATTAATGCAACGTGCGGTAAGATTTATTATCGTCCCTTCGAATGTGGAAGTCTTGAATAGGCACCAACATTTTTATATTTGTGTCGAGACCTGGTTCACATCCAAGACATTCGGTGGTGGCTCCCTGTCTGTCTGTATCAAACACGTGCCGCTATTTGCAGCAGGTGTTGACTCCGTAGTCCAGCCAGATCGTCCTCCACAGGAGAACGCTACATCTAAGGCCAAGTTGTCAACCTCGCCGACTCATAGCGCTACACGGGTCTTGCTGGAGATATGATCGATTCCCGGTACAGCTTCCATTAATGTCGTGACATGCGCAGAAGTGATAGCATGAAGGACTGGCCAATAAAGATCCCATAACGTGCTATTCTTGGAAACTAAGTACCCTTCGCCAGTTCACAAACATGACCAACCCGATCATACAGTTACTTCTACCCTCCTCTGTTCAAATTCTAGATGGACGCTGGTACTCGCCCGGGGCAGGGTTAGCGCCGAGATTACCAACCTCGTTTAGGACTGTATCTGCAGCAATAGCACCTTGCTCCATCGCACCCTCAATGAAGCCTCTCCAGCCCGAAGCCCAATCAGCGTTAGCCATGAGGACATTACCATGGCGGCTCTGAAGCTCGGCCAGGTACTTGGTGAGGAAGTTAGCAGGATACCAGGCAGCTCCAGCCTTAGCATAGGGATCCGAAACCCAGTCGTGCCAGAGCACTTTCTTGATTTTCATGGGGTGGAATCTTTGCAAAGCAGTCTCGAGTTTTTCTGGTTCCTTGGTGGGGTCGAGTTTTCCACGATTATCGCCCGCGAATGAGGTAATGCGAGTTGATTTGCCACCGGCACAGAAGCCGTCGCCGTAAACGTACAGAAGATCTCCAGGCCAAGTGCATCCACGAAGGCCGCGAAGATCACCCTCAGCCTCAGCATGGCATTTGGTGAGGTAATCAAGCTGATTGATCTTGATGGCCTCCTGACGGAGAGGCGAGAGGGGAGGATCAAATCTGATATCAGGGAGGCAGGTAATGGGTAGAGTGTTGACCACGCGTCTGGCACGATATGTCTTGTTGGTAGTGGTTTGAACGGACACTATGCCATCCTTATCGGTAACGGACTTGACAGGAGACTTGAAAGCGTATTGCAGGCCAAGGCGCACGGCATCATCAAAGATACGACGAGCAAGCGCAGATTGACCCTCTCTGATCTTGTACAGAGTCCAGACCTCCTCAAAGGTTGCAATTTCGTAGTTTTGCAGCGCCTGGGCACAGATCATGCCAAGGAAGCCCATATCCTCCACAGCGCCACCACCAATGTGTGGAACGATCGACTCAAGAAGAGCGAGCTCATCAGCTGAGAGTAGATGCTTGATCTGTTCGATCCGATCCCGACAGGTGAGCTTGTCAACCTCTTTGACCTTTTCGGGGTTGACTCGTATGTTGCCGAGGGTGGAGTGCGGTAAGGGACAGATATCCCGTCCCATCTTCCCGTCCCAGTTGATGAAGATATTCCAGGCGTTGGCGGTCATGTCGCCAGCTTCCTTGTGGGTGAGCTTTCGCGAGCCCGAACCCGTATCGAGTGTGAAGTAATCGCAGCCTCCGCCCTCAGTACGGGTTACGCTGACATCGTCTTTGAGGCCGTAGCGTTGCATCTCAGAAAACAGACGGCCATGGTTGTGAGAAACCCATGTGCCGCCCATCTCGTAAGTTGTGCCATCGACTTCAGCGCTCCAGGTTCGGCCACCGATGCGGTCGCGGGCTTCGACTAGGAGAGTCTTTTTGCCTGTGTTGAAGCAACGTCAGTTTCTTCTTAGCCGTGATTCAACATCCAGATGCGCTGCAACATACCAGCTTTGACAAGATCACGAGTAGCGACCAGACCAGCGTAGCCAGCACCGATGACAATGGCGTCCCAAGCTTTATTTTCCTCTCCCTGGCGGATCTTGCGCTCGGGCTGGATCACACTGTAGGTTTGAAGTCCAGTAACGAGACCATCTTTTGTTGTGTAAGTGTATCCCTCGCTGGAGGGATTGGCGCGGTAGATAGACGTGGACATGATGTTTTTGGGATGATACTTGGGCGGATAGTTGGATGTTCTCGAGGCAAGATACAAACGGTTTAACCCCGCATTTTGTATTGATCTTTCGACGGGATCCACACCTTGAACTCAGGTAGACGTCGTCCTTGCTTCATACAGTACTAGAAAGGGAAATGGCTGCAATCACCTTCGTCTGAGCTGGGTCGCTATGGCAATCTACCCCAAACGGGCTGTGCAAGTAGTCCCTCAATTCTATTCCGGTGACTACTGCCGTGGTCACCGTCATTGGTACTACATTGGTCCAGCCCATACGAGGATCCAGAGTCCCGGACTACCAACTTCGCCTCCTATCTTGCCGATTAACCTTGTCCTTGGACGCCTGATGAAACTGGGTTGATCCCACGACGTGGTTAACATCTCTCCTTCTGGGATGACCCTGTGAAAATGATGGCTTAGAGATAAGGCAGTGGTTGAAAGCATGACCAGATGTGGTTAATCAGACCAGAGCCCGTACAGATAAGAGAACGCTACAGGCTGCAGGAGCATACTCAGTCCAGACATCACACCCCTGCAGGCTGTTCCCCGCATCCTGCACGCATCGAGTAAGTTACACGGCATTTCGTGAAACGGATCGTCATCAGCTCTAAGATCCACCTGAGTTGACTCAATTACCCGGTTGAGCAAGGTTGCCAACTTGGCTGATCTCCACATTTCCAGTCGAGAGACGCTACGCTAGTGTGGCCACCAGACCAGCCCAACCCAGTTTAACAACTTCCAAAAGAAGCGGATGCTGGTGGCTGAGATGCAATACGCATGTCGCTCGCTTATACTTTTAGCTCGAAACGTGAAGGAAGTGAAAGATAGGGGTAGGATAGACTCTTCTTTACATTGATACTGTATACATCTCCGTACCAGCACAGCTCGATTCGCTTGGGCGTTTACTTCTCCGTGATCTGTTCAGTCTTCTTGTTACAACGAGCCAAGAACCAGACACAGTCACCAACATGACGATCAACAATACCGACATAAGGCCTATTCGCCTTCCTCCATACGATCCCGAGATACTCGCGGTTGAGGATACCCAACATCGGCCAATCCCTTCATCGATTGATGAACTTTTCGAGCTACGCAAAGAGGAGCTCCAACGCGATGATAATATTTACAACGACCCCAAGATAGATATCCAGGACATTAATGTGTCGGGCCTGGATTGCGAGATTCCTGCCATTGTTCTGACACGCAAAGGCGTCACCACTTCCAAGCCTCGTCCTGGCATTTTGTTTCTTCATGGCGGAGGTCGAGTGATGGGGAACGTCTATGTCGGGCTCGCTGCCGTAAGCGAGCTCGTCAAAGACTTAGACGCTGTCATTATCAGCCCCGGATACCGACTCTCCCCTGACGTCCACGGCATGATCTCAGTAGAAGACTGCTATGCGTCTCTAGTTTGGATGTCACAAAATTTGAAAACATACAACATTGACCCAGCTCGTTTTATGATTGCTGGTGTTTCCGCTGGCGCGGGCATTGCAGCTGGAGTTACTCTTCTTGCGCGTGATCGGAAGGGTCCCAGACTTTGCGCACAGCTACTTTCCTGCCCTATGTTGGATGATCGGTTCGATAATCTATCTAGTCGACAATTCGAGAATGGTCGCGGATTCTATACTCCTTGGGGCCGTTATGCATGGAAATTGATCCTCGGCGATGATATTGAGCGGGGAACGGTTAGCCATTATGTGGCGCCTGGGCGCGCTCAAGACTTGTCTGACTTACCTCCCGCGTACATCGACGCTGGGTCAGGCGAACCATTTCGGGATGAGGATATTGCATATGCTACAAAGCTCTGGGAGTGTGGTGTTCAAGCAGATTTGCATGTTTGGGGTGGTGGTTGTCATGGGTTTGACTTATTCTACCCTACGGAAATTGGTGCAAAGGCAGTCAAGACAAGATATGCCTGGCTGAGGAGGACACTAAGAGAGAGAAAATCGACAACGGTTTCTTCCACCGTGTCTCTGTCAGTCTCTCCGTCGTCTACTACTTCCCCAGTCACCTATGCGCAGGTGCCTGGACCTTTGGGAGACCTGTTCCAAACGTTTGGTTCGTCCCACGTCGCAAAGATCCCGCTTTCTGGCTCCTTAGTTGTGACATCAGGTCAGCCGGGATTTGACCGCAACGGTCAGCTTGTTACCGAGTCTCTTGAGAAAGAATTCGAAGCCTGCCTCAATTGCGTTGAGGCTGCCCTCAAGGCTGGAGGTGTTGAAGCTGGTTTGGCTGGCGCACATAAGTTCAGTGCGTATTTCCTTGATATACGGCATGAATCGTTGATGCAAGAGATTTGGAGGAAGAGGCTCACGGAACATCGACCGACTTGGGTTTCTGTTGGTGTATCTCAGCTTGCAGTAGCGGGCATGCACATTGAGATTGCGGCTGAGGCGGTACTTGTTGAGTAACTACCTATCTATCATAACAAGACATTCTACAAACTGTGTGTACTACAATATTAATTGTCTTCTTCTCTCTCCATCCTGATATCTTCATGCGATGCAACCTTCCCGACCTTTGATTCTGCACAAAAGGTACCCGAATTTGTCATCAACTATCTTTTTGAGACCACATTTAGGATATGTTCTTGCTCGAGCTTGTATGAGTATGGAACTAGATGTTAACGAACTACATCAATTATTTCCGCAGCGTGTAAGGGCTAGATCTTCGTATCCTAGGGCCAAACTTGTAAAACATCAATGGCATGGGAGCAAAACCGGCCGCAAGAAATTCAGGAAGGCTCCCAGCCCAGCTGGAGCCGAGATTGTGGTACACAGTTCACTTCAGCATATGTCCATACTGATAAGGGTCTCCGTGACGAATGTGTCATTTGTTGACTTGCTAGGTGAAACAAACAATAGAAAGGAGCCTCCAAGCATATAGCGCATCACTCCGTTCGCTGCCAGAGCAGATGCTCCAAAGCGGGCACCGTAAACATTTGTCAATTATAGTACACAGGAAGCCTAGATCGAAGGCAAGGAACATAAATGTGATTAAACAAACTGCCAAAAAAGGGTCTTCAATCAATCTGTCTTACTCGTGCCCACCTTCATCGCTTCAGGTCAGGTACTTCAACAAGATCGATATCTATTTCTAATTTAATCCCAAGAAGAAATAGCAGCGTTTATATGCTTCTGAATATACACAACTAATCAAGGATTATCTGGCAAAATGGAAGCTCTCGCTGCCCTCTCGGTCGCAGGGGCAGTCATCCAATTTATCGACTTTGGCAGCAAGTTACTCTCCAACTCTCGCCAGCTATACCGATCTACCGATGGTGTGACTACCGAGACATTGGATATGAAGCTCGTGACTACTGATCTCAGTGCGCTCCTCCGAGGCTTGAAGCGAAAACTTCCCCAATATAGACCAATGACTAGTGAGAAAACCACTTCCGAGGATGACGCTGCAACTAACGACCTGTGTAAACGATGTGTTGAGATTGCCGAGGAACTGCTCTTACGAGTTAACAAACTGAAGCTCGAGCCCCGAGACCAAGCCTCCAGCGGAAGCCCGAAAGATGACATCAAAGGTCCCAAACCGCTGGACCAAAAACAAAACAAGTCAATGGTGTCGACGGAGAAGGGATCGAGGGCGGCACTGAAGCAGCAATGGAGCGGATTGATTAAAGCAGCGGAGGCCGGTTGTGAGGGCTCTTTCAAGAAGTGGAACAGTTTTAGAAAAGCATTGGAGGCTTCTTGGAGTAAGAGCGAAATTGAAGCTCTCGCTTCCACAATGCGAGAAATCCGAGGCGAAATCGAATTCCGGATCCATGTCAAGTTGCGGTAAGCCTTTCTTCTTACTTCATCTCGTCAAACAAAGAAGGGGGCTGAAGAAGCATAATACTACTCTCATGACTGTTATCCCCCAACAATCACAGTTCTCTCACCAGTTGACGCAATCAACGCGAACGCTGTTGGATAGTTTTACCAACACCCGTGATAAGCTGGCCATTCAACTTAAGTTTCAATCTGAAAGATTAATCGAGATGCAAACCCTTAGAGAGATGAAGACGGCTCGGGATATAGACGATTATCTCATTAGCAAAAAGAAGACAGCAGGGACGCTAGAGACTCCTGGCGGTATCCAGGAAGTTAATCAAGAATCATTCGAACCTTCCGTCCGAGATAAACAAGTGGAAGAACAGCTTCGTTTGCTCATCGTTGAGAATGGAATCCTCGGGAGCCCATCATTCTCAACGTTAATGGAAAGAAAGGAAAGCCTGGAATCGCCTTACCACGACACTTTTGAATGGGTTTTTGAGGACCCAGAAGCCACGGGGAGAGCATGGAGCTGTTATATCTCCTGGTTGAAGAAGGGTACCGGAATTTACTGGATCAATGGCAAAGCCGGATCCGGCAAGTCGACCCTGATGAGTTACATCTACGACAACCCAAAGACAACGACATTCTTGAACGAATGAGCAGGGTCAATACCATCTGAGACTTATGATTTCTTTTTCTGGGATAGTGGTGATGAAGACCAGAAGTCTCAGCGCGGTTTACTTAGAACTTTACTTTTCGAGATCCTACAGCGACACCGAGATTTTATCGCCCATGTCATGCCAGAAACTTGGGACACCTGGTCCGGTCGAGCCATCGCGATTGTTTCGAGCAAGTTGTCTTCAGATTCTCCAATGCTTCCACCTGTGCCGCAGCAGTGGACCATGGCGCAGTTGAAGCGCGTATTTCGAACGACCCTTCAGCTACTCCAGGGCAAAGTCAAGTTGTGCCTGTTCATCGATGGCCTGGATGAATACAATGGAGACTCCCTTGATCTTTTGGACCTCTTTCGAGAGTACGCTCAATGCCCTGACATCAAAGTCTGCCTCTCTAGTAGACCTCTATTGGTTTTTGAGAACGAAATGTTCTGGTTGCCCCGAGCTTGAGACTACTAGATCTAACGCATGGAGACATTTGTCACTATGTCAAAGAAAGACTGTATCGCCACAAGAACATGATCCAGCTGTCCAAACAAAGGTCTAGAGATGCCACAGATCTTGTTGATGAAATAGTCGCAAAGGCCATTGGCGTCTTTCTTTGGGTCAAGCTCGTCGTCAAGTCCCTACTATGTGGGTTATCGGACTACAACCGCATTTCGGATCTCCAAAGGAGAGTCAAACATCTGCCAGGGGGCTTGGAAGCTCTGTATACACACATTCTCAACACAACTGATCCATTTTATCATGGACAAGCATCACAGATCTTGCAGATCGTAAGGGCGGCTCAGCAACGCTCTCCCAACAGATTAACACTGCTTAATTTATCATGGGCAGACGACGAGGATGAAAAATTTGCAGAGAATGCCCAGATAAAACCCCTCACTAAAGAAGAAGTCATCGAAAGATGTCGCATGATGGATGCACGACTAAAGAGTGTTTGCGCTGGTCTTCTCGAATCTCTCGATAATCCGTTTTCGGATATCGCTCCAGATGCAAAAGTGGTATATCTGCACCGGACTGTTGCTGATTGGCTCGCACGACCCGTCGTTTGGGAACAGATAATATCGCATACGGCCAGAAGCACTTTTAGTCCGAACTTGTCCATGTTACGATCGTCTCTAATGCAGGTAAAAACTGCAAAGGTATCACCAAGACTACCGCTAGAAGAAGCCATCGTCACAGGCGCACCACACTTTGCCAGGCGAGCAGAGTCCGATCTTGACAAGGGTTTTCCTAAGATCCTAAACCAGCTCGATTTCGCCATCACGTGTCAACTGCGAATTGGGAACGGACTCCGTCCTCGTACATTGAAAAGAAGGAGCTCAAACCCCTCTATTGAATCAGGCTCTAGCGAGCATGACGAAGACAATGACCACAAGCCTATACCAGGAACATCTAATGCTGGATTAGTCGGGAACAAAAGCACGTTCTACAAGCTCGCGAAGGAATTTGGTCTTGATCAGTACGTCTCGATGAAATATGAGGCCGGAGTCATGGTCGACCAAAGCGTGAACCAGCATCTACTGCTCCACGCAGTTACTCATACATCTTTACCGGATCTCGACGCGATTAAGAGTACACTTAGTAATGGGGTAGATTTAAATTTTGCATTTGAAGGGCTCAGTCCATGGGAGCAGGTACTTTTGCGTGCAGCGACGCATTTCACCGAATCGTGCAGTCATCGGTTAGATGGCATCCGGACTCCTAATATCTGCCAAAACGCAGAATGGCGATCAAAGGCCAAACATTGGGCTGAAGTGATCAAGGTTTTAGTTGATCATAGTGCAAGCGCAACAATGATGAGTCGGAGGTCGGAGACAATCTACGGACATCCAAGACTGTCGCTAATGGTTGTCTTGGGCCAATTTTTCCTGGAGTTCCTGGATAAAGCGGCAAATGAGCTACGCATGGTAGCGGAGAAGAGAGAGACTGCTTTTCACACCGAGACACGCACTACAGAACAACCTGCCACGGAGCATTCGGAGAATGAAGAACAGTTTCTTGCTTCACAGAACGCAAGAATAATCAAACAGCTCAAAGCACTCGAGGCTTCAATGCCAGTAGCGTTTACCGGTACATCGGTTTTCAGTTGGTTGGCGTCTTGGGTTTTGAAAGGAGGATAAGGTCTTACAGTTCAGGATTTGATTGAGTTCTTAGCTTATCTTGCAACGTGATAGCATTATTCTGCCTCCTCCTCAGTCTCACTCTCAACTGCATGGCGTGACTCACAAACAACACTCTTAACGCATCGTCGAGGGCCTGGGTAGATACTCTCGTGGCGTCCTAGGCTTCTCATTTCCCACTCTCTCTTCCCGCAACGCAGCGAGGTCTTCTAAAAAATAATAGCAAAGAATCCTGGGATTGTTATCAGCCAAATAACCCAACTATTGCTTCAGACATTTGACACCGTACTTGGATGTTCGCTGCATATAACTATCATTGATTATCTCGAGCGTCATAACATTCACTTGTTTAACTGCCTACCGTTGAGGGTCCAGAGATTAGAGATTAGTAGTCTATTAACGGCCCTATAATATGGCTTACAGGAGTGACTCAGTAGGTTTGTCCTCTGTTGAACTAGGTTAGCGTTATAAAGGTAAAAACGAGGGACCAGACCGACTTATATTATAGGTTAAAAACTAATTAATATAACTCGCGTTTTATAGGGAGTTAACAAGGTAGAGAAGGGATATTTATTGCGTGCGGTGCCTAAGGCATAAGCCTCATGCCTACTTCTAGCCTAACCCCTTGAGGGTTACCTTAGCTCTAGTATTAATACATACCTCTTTTTCTTACACCCTGGCTACCAGTCCGGCAAGGGTCTTAGCAGGACCGGGAGCGCAGGTAGGGTTAGGGTTAGCAAGGGCGCGATATTATTAGCCAGGTGCGAAGATATTTCCCTAGGACTATATTACTTTAGGGCTAGGGCTTAAAATTAATATTAAGTAGCTAACCCTAAGCACTAATTAAGACTAGGAACTAACCGCAAGGCACTAAAGAACTAATTAGCGCTAAATAATAAGAAAAAGCAAGTTATTAATTACTATAAGTAACTAAAAAAGTAAGTATAAAAATAATATAAATAATAATAAATAAAATAAAAAAGAAAAACTAATATTAATACTAATTAAAAGCAAGGTAAATAAAAAAAAAGGCTTATAAAATTATAAGTAATATATACTATTATATTTAAAAAAGCAGGTTATATCTCGCCGAGATTAAATATATTTTATTATAAATTATTATATATTATTACTATAGCTCTATTAAAGTAATTAGTAGTAAGAGAATTAAAGCTAAGGCAAATAATTTAGCTCTGCGATAAGCTTAATATTTTATTATACCTATTTTATCTAATAGCTATTAAGCCAGGCATAATTAAAATAAAGCACTATTATTATAACTACTATAAGATAGCTAGGAAGTAGCTATAAGAGGTTATTATATTTACTAAATTATTTTCTTTTTTAAAATAAGACCCCTAGATACTTTAAGACTTAATAGATAAGAATATAAAATTATTACTAAATAGGAGCCTATTAATCCCGGAATTTAAAATATATACGGGCTTTAGCTATAAGAGCTATAAGTATCTAACCCGCAATAAAATAAATAGGGATAAGTATTAGGTACTAACTAAGTATAATAAAGAGAAAAAAAGAAAATAAAAGAAAGAAAATAAGAAAGAAAAGAATAGCTTATAATAACGCAACTAGGAATTAGTTACACTCTAGTTACTATAAAGGGCTTTATATATAAGATACTAGATTATTAAGGCAGTATAAACTTGCCGCGGTAGCTATAAAAGTAGTAAAAGTAGCTTAAAAGAGGGCTTAACTAGGGTTAGTATTAATACTAGTATTAATCCTGGGCTATTAAAGCTCGTTAAAAGCTACGAGAAGAAGCTTAAAAGGGCTACTACTAAACACAGAAGGAAGGTTAAGGCATTAAGCGGCATTAATTAGAAGTCCCAATAGATATAATTTATAAAATAGGCGGCATATTTATAAGGCAAAAATAAGCTTAAGCTTTACCAAGCCGGTTTATTACTAATACCTAAAATAAGCAAGCTAAAGCTATAAAAATAAGAGGCCTAAGACGCTAATACAAGGCTACAAGCTTTAATTAAAAGCTTCTACTATTAGCTAGTATAAGAGTTAAAATATCTTAATAAGATACTAAATAAAACGCTTAAGTGGCTTAGAAGTATTAATATAATAAAGCTAATTATAATACTATTTAGGTATAAATAAGAGAGGGTAATAATAAAATAATATAGCGCAAACTAGGAGCGGTATTTATACTATTACGTCCGCGTCTAGACGCTTAGGCGAAATAAAACCCAGGAGGAATATAGCATTTAGTTTATAAATAAGTAGTAGAGGTATCTTACTAATATTATAAGGCAGCTTAATATTATAGCTAATTATAATAAGAGGATAATAAGAAGAGAAGAGAATTAGAGTTAAAAAAAGCAATAATAGTAATAAAAAAGTAATACTAGCTAAGAGGTAAAGGCAGATTTAGATATAAATATAAATAATAATATTAAAAGTAATTTTAATACGCTTAATTAAGCCATTTACTACTTTTATATTAGTAGTATTAAGTAAAAGCTAGGCCAAAAGTAATATTATAACTTACTGCTATATTTTATAGCTATGCTAGGTATTAAGAAAAATAGTAACTAGGTTTTAACGCACTTATATATCTGCTTTTTAGCTGGCTTTTTATAGTGCGGTTAGGTGCTAATACTAAAGCACTTTTTTAAGAATAACTTATATAACTTAGAGGATTTAGCATATAAAATAAGCTTTGCTGCGATTAAATGCTTTTATAAGGGTTATTAGGAATAGCTTATAAGTAGCTTATATTTACTATTTAGTATAATTATCTAGTAGATAATATATAACTAAGAGTATTATAATTACGAGGATGGGCAGGTATGGCTATAATAAGATAGCAACGGCAAGATAGTAAACTATCTGGGCGAGAATATTATTATAGCTAGCTTTTAGTTAATAGCTTAGGCGGTATTATATAACACTAAAAACTAGCTTAATAAGCTAATAGGCGGCTAATAAAAGGGCAAGCTATAACAGATTATATAGCTGCGGAATATTACTAATAGTTTAGTATATAAGGGGCCAGAATAGTTATTTATAATAAACTAAAAGAACGCATAGCTATATTTCGGCGCTAAAAAGCTAATAGATATTATAGGCAAGAGGCTCTAGAGAATAATAAATATAGGCGATAATAATAAATTATATATATATCGCCGAGAGGCGGTTATAAAATATCTCAGCTAGCTAAAGTTATTTCAGATAAAGATATATCTAGTAATACATATTTAAAAAGAATAGCCTAGGCATAGTTCCGAGATAGTAACACTAAAGCACTATAATACTAAGTAGCTACTAAAGAATATCTTTATTTTTAATAGGCAGGTAATTATTATTACTAACCGCGATAAAAGCAAAAGTCTAAGCGGCGAGATAAGTAGCTATAAAGTGGCTTACTTCTTGCCTAGGAGTTATTAAGACGTAATTAGCCGGTAATTATCTAATAAACTAGGTTATTTTACTTAAAATTTAGTCTTAAATCAACTAGACTTAGGCCTGGTTACTAATTAGCCCAAAATAACCCTAATCCTACACTTAGGGTTAGCTAGTTAAGCTTAGGGTTAGTATAATACAAAGAAAAAAGGACTTTAATTATTAGAAAAAAAAAATAAGACTTTACTTCTCTTTATTTTCTATTATTAA